>JALRMF010000199.1:0-90242 GCA_026120015.1 Dendrostoma leiphaemia
AATTTAGCAATTATTAAACTTTAATAAATTATTATATAATAAAGTTACCTTAAGCTTTATATAATAGCTTTTTTTATTTTTTTTTATTTTTTTCACATGCTTCCAAGTGGGTGCTTAGATAGATCCCTGCGGCCGCCAAAAATACCCAATCATCCAACAACTAAGATTGAGGGAACATTGAATTCCTTGAGTGGAGCACTTGCGGCAGAATCCTTCCACTGAATGGTCCTTTCAGGCTCGTCCCAGCACGATCTTCCTTTCTGTCCCTGATTGGACTGCTTGTACCTGGATCATGGATGGCCTCCCTCGAATCAGCATGTCATCAACACATAGACATCCACCACCACACTCTCGCCCACTTTGTTTCTTCCTATCCTTTCACAATTGGCCAGAGCTTGGCGAGATGGCGGACAATTTCCGAGATGAGAGAATGTGAAATGCATCAAGTGTGGAACTCGGGCTCTCAAGGGAAATGAATACGTCTAGGTATGTCTGTTATTATTGTTGACACCGAGTACGTTGCTTTTTTATGATTAGATTTTTGCTGGTCGTGAGTCGTCGTCAAGCTCAGGGTCCGTCCAAATGGTCTGGCCGAGATGCCCCATCCCAGTTGCTATATGCAGCGCTCGACGGCGCGTCAGAGCCCTGTACATGTACATCTTGCGACGGCCTCCCACCGATTACCCCATTACATATGCCCTCCCCCGATGTGGGTCTCCTTCATCTTGAAATGCGCCTCTGGTCTCTGTTTGTCCAGGCGGATAGCGCTGATATAACAACAAGTAGTAGTAATGGTACAACGGTTTTTCAAGTGTTGGCTTCTGCAAAATCAAAAAGTTCTCCAAACGACGGCCCCAGATGCTTTCTTGTCAAGACTCCGACTGCAAATCAACGCTATCGATTCAGGGGGTATCTCCTCAAAGCAAATACAGAAAATATTTTCCTGCTAGTGTATACAGCCGGGTCTATGCCCGATGACGGTGGTACGAAGGGAAAGAGACGTAGAAGATGACGCCGGTGGTGCTGACGACGGTAAGAATGTTGTGGCGTGTAGGTCATCTCTAAAAGAGTCCACTGTGATGGTAGATGAGGTGGTGGTAACGTAATATGTTGGTGACAACAGCACCCAAGGGTCTTGAGAATCGAAACCGCTCTATCTCCGGAATGCAAGCCGATCGTCCCGTGTCATTCAGTCGTGAATAAGAACAAATGGAAGCTCGGGATATGACGCGCCCGAGTGAGGAAGAAGAGACAGAGTGAAGCAAGATGCAGCTGCATGAGGCGAGCGAGACCGCTAGGGGGGCTGACCGATGGCGGTTCCGGCCGTATGGTAATGGTGATGTAGGATGATCAAACCGGAGGTATGTGCGCGTGCGAGCGTCTGGTGTAGCGCCGCAAAAGAGGTTTAGGCTCAGAGAAGAGTATGCTGCGGAGGAAGACCCGGTGGCGTCGCAGCGGATCCGTGGGTGGAGAACCCCGCCGAGAGAATTAATTGTCGAAATTCAAGACCTGGTAGCCCAGCCCTGCTTGACAGCCGCAACGGCCAAGCCGATGATGGCGCCGATGATGAGCAGCCCGATGACTGACATGAACCGGTTCAGCGTCCGCCACCACCTCGCATTCTCGTAGCGGAGCTCGTCGACCGACTCGATATGCCGGTCGAACTCGTGGGATTGGGTGCGGACAGCCAGATCGCTGTAGCTCGAATCTCTCTGGACCATGGCGAGCGGCGAAGGCTTCGGCAGAGGCAGGGCGGCGCCGATCATCCAGGCGAACGGAAAGACGAAGCCGAACACAAAGAGTACCACCTGGACGTTGCGCCGTCCAAACATGCCGCTCTCTGCGGACCAGGCCACCGACGGCGTATCCCAAATGCTGTAGCGCGCGCGGACGTCCCGCCGTAGATGAGGCGACCATAGACTCGATGTCATCCGACGGAGGCTCCTCCGGAAGCCCTCTTCGAAAGGCTCCTCGTCGTTCACCGGTGCAGGCTGGATGTCCATGCTGCCCGTTGTCGAATGTCGCAGAGCGCTCCGCTCGGGACCCTGCTCCTTGGCTCGCCTTCGAGGACTGTATATGTTCGACGGGAAGAGGTCGGATGATGGCGATGTGCTTTGCTGCCCTCTTGAGCCGGGTCGGCTGCTTATGTCGGACAAGCTAGAGACCGAGGATGACCTGAGGAAACGGCGCTCCCCGCTGCCATAGTAGACCTTGGCCCACAGAGGTATGGTATTGGTGAAGGAGCGGTTGCTCGCAGACGAAGTCAGATTCCTCTCGGAGGAATTGCTGTTGCTGAACATGTCCGACAGTCTCGACCGCGACGGTCTCGGGCTGATTTGCTGAAGGTCCCCAAGGCCATCGCCGTCCTCATCATAATCCCGAATCATGCCATGCCCGGGGCGGTAGGACGGGCCAGGCCTGTCGAGAGAAGGATGGGAATCTGATCTTGACCGCGAAGCAGCCTCCATCTCGGCGGCCAGTGACGACGAGATGCTGAGCATCTGCCTGCTGTGGGAACTACTCCATCCTCGACTGCTGCGTCGTTCATGGCTACCGTGGCTACCGTGGCTACCATGGCTGCCATGGCTACCTTGAAATGACATGGACCCCACGGAGCCGCGGTTTTCAGTTGGACTGGAGCTCTCGGGCTCCGTCTCCGACTGAACGGTGGAGAGTTGGGAACTCCATTGGTGTGGTGTCGTTGGCAGTGCCATGGGACTCTCCGAGCCTGATGCCTCCCCTGGTTCCTCCCATCCAGCGGCCTCCCTCTGCAGCCGTTCCCGTTCTTGTTGTTGCTCGAGCTGTCTCTGGCGATCGGATGGGCCTGCGACAGGTGGGTTTGATGCGTCGTACTCACCGGCCGGCGCATCCAGATAAGCCTGCCCGGCGAAGAAGTCTTGGGATGTTTCTTCGTTGATTGCCGATGAGATCGACGATTTGACCGACTTCGACGACTTCTTTGCCTTGAGGTCCTCCTTGGATTTTGTTCTTGACCTTGCAGTAAAATAACCAAATCCGTCTTGAAAACCCCTTCGCGGTCTGAGTGGTGATACGACCCGACTTTCTTGTGGGAGTTCTTCGCGTGGTGGTCGAACAACGGTTCCCTCGGATTCGGTGGGACTGGCTTCGCGAGATGGCTCGGGAGTAGGATCTCCGAGTACGACGTAGTTCGGTTCAGTAGCGGCGGTGCCAGATGGGCCGGCCCCTCCTTCCTCAGCTTGCGTGTAGAGCGAGGGAGCAATGGAGCGTGGTGACCTTAATAGAGGCGCGTGGGAGCCGGACGGAGATGGCGGGCTGTTGACACTCTCGACGAAACTTGGTGCTGGGCTGTTGTCGTACACTACGTAGTTCGCTGACTCGGGGACACTCGAAACCCCAGATACGAAGGACTGCGCAGGTCGGAGCTCGCGATTCTCTTGTATTGGTGCTGGTGACTCTAGGACTGGTGAGAGCACTGGACTGCTCGGCCCGTAGACCCTGTAGTTGGTATTTTCTGAAGCAGACGATTCCGCCGACTGCAGTGAGCCAGTTGAGGCCTGAGGCTGAAGCTGAGGGCCGAATGGATCTCGCAGGGCTGGCGCGGTCGGTCCTTGGGTTGGCGAATCGGCGAGCGCGTCGTCGGATGCCTCGTCGTCGCTGTGCCCGTAGATCTTGTAATTGGTGGTCTCGAATTCCGTCGACCCGGTGTCCGCAGTGGCGAATGAAGGCTGTGGCCGAAGATGAGGGTCCACTTCACCTTCGTCCGAACCTTGACGCCTTTGCTCTGCCTCGAGCGGCTGTGGTCCAGGATCTTGGGGGGCTTCACTGACGTCCCGGTAAACCTTGTAATTGGTGTTGTCGGAGCCAGTCGAAGGTGTTCGAGAATGAACTGGTCCCTCGTGTCCTTCAACAGAGCTGGCTACCGGGTTGTCATCCTGGCCGGGGGGGTCAGTCTCTGGTACGACGGGTAGTGGAGTCTCGGTTGTATCAGAATCAGACGTGTGGGCCGCTTGGGCCGGTTGTTTCCCTTTGGAGCCAGAGTCAGGTAAATTTGGAACCCTGCGAAGACCCCCTACCATATGGCCAATCCAGGAGGAGGCTGAATCTTCAACGGTAGGATCATCAGTTATGGTGTCCTGGTAGGAGGACGCGGGAGATGAGGGCACGGGCGTGGCAGGTGTAATGCTCCGATCCGGTATGGTTCCCGCCAAAGACGAGCTTGGCCGATCATAGTGGCTGGACGCATAAGAAGAGACACCTTCATGCGAGCTTGCTTGAGAGACGCGCGGCGTATCTGCAAAGGAATGTAAATGCGAGGACCTGTACCCCGAACCATGATCGGATAATGCCGACTCGGAGCGTGGAGGATATGGCGGTTGCGATGGTTGGGTATCCGGGTTCTTTGCGCGCTGTGGAACCAGTGAGAACGTCTTGTTGTCATCGTTCAGGACTGCGACTAATTTGTTGCGCCGAGTCGAGCTGCCCCGGCGGCGGGCCCCTGGGGGGGAAGACGCCCGGGACGAGGATGGTGGTTCTGTGTCGCTAAGATGAGATGAAAAGGACTGGCGTGATGACTGGCTGGTACCTGTTGCCTGGCTGGCTGCCGACAGGCGCCCGCGACTAGGTGCATTAACGGCAGCAAGGTTAGGGACATTGGACGAGGGAGAAGCAGGGATGATCGCAGGAGCAGTGCCAGATCTTGGTTCGGTGGACGATGTGCCTCGAAATGTAGCAGGTGTCCTTTGTGAAACGCCATCATCGTCTTGGTGCTCCCCAAGACGCACATGGCGCTCAGAAGAGCCCGGGTCGTGTCGTCCGATTGCGCTGCCACTCGTCGTTTTCCCGGAGCTTGGATTGATCCGTCCGTCATCCTCCGTGCTGAGATGAGTCGGCGCTCCTGGTCTGGCTGGGACAGAAATTGATCCCGTTTGCGTCTCTTCTAAGTCGTCAGCAGCACGCGGCGGCGAGTACGGCACGACGCGGATGGCACTGGGTTGCTGGCGCAGCGGTGTCGAATCCGGCTTGTCTGATGGTGCCGACATTCTTCACCGGGCCGGTCGCGCCCAAGGTCTTGTTCAGAAAAGCAACGATGCCGACGATCAGGACCGGAACATGTCGTTTTCATATGAGCTGACTTGATGAAGGATCGATCCACGGTGACTCGATGGTGTGCGACGATAGACCTCGAGGTCTCGTCTCGTCACGGCGACGCGGTGAAGGTGCTGGTTGCTGTTCTTGGACGGCGTGACTCTCTCGTGAGAGGTCGTGTCGCTTGGGCCTTGGTTCGGGTCTTGTCCGGGAACGGCCGGGATGCCTTCGGCGGATGTTTCCTGGAGTCGATTCCTGCGGCCGGTATGAGTTCGTGCGCGACTTCGGAGATCCTGTCTTGATGCACAGGTGGTAAGGCTACCAGCAAGGCCGAAGGCCAGGTTCTGCCTCGAGCTGTCCAATGGCGGTGGTATAGACGCAGGAGAGCAGATATGGGCTAGCCAGGAGTACCATTAGGGGTCGGCCGCGGTGTAAAATGAAAAGAAATGCCAACAGTCTGAATGGAAGAGCGCAGGCAGGGAGAAGTGAAGAATAGACTTCGTCAAGAACGACGATGATGGTGGAAGGTGGTTAAAATGAGGGTCACATCCGACAAAGTGGATGACAGGGAGCAGTCTGGAGCTAGATATTAAAGAGGACAGGCAATGTTTGACTTCATTAAAAAGGTAACTGTACCAATCGACAGGTCGAGAGGGCACGCAAACTCAGATCGATGAAGCAATGCCGGCCAACCACGATACGCCCATGTTGTAGCTTTCCCCCTAACGAATGTCGGGTGTGAGTGAGGACGAGGACAGGATGAAGGATAGGAGGAAAATTCATCAAGAGCAGAGCACAAAGACGAGGACAGCCCATTCGCCAGTCGGTCTCTTTCCACTGGATATTATGCCCACTGCCTGTTATAATTACGAGTGGGCGCCAGCGGATCTCACACTCCTTTTGAGGCTTAGCCTGGATGACAACCAGGAACCGAGCAGCTCACCGACATGACCGATCATCGTCGAAGGGGGGTCAAGGCAAACAGGGCCCCACCAGGAGCAACCCCAGATCCCCAGGAACCCATGGACTTTGTGCACACACAGTAGTACTTACTGCGTAGGAAACGATGAGTTGGACGGGCGTCTGGAACAAGTTTGGTTGGCGCCTGTCGTGCACGGCAGGGCAGGTCAGAAAAAAGCTTGCTGGAGACTGTGTCTATTTGGCAAAATGCAGTCCTCAGGGGACTTGCAGTCTGGGCGCAAAAAAACGGCCCAAGAATCATCAGAAACGATCTGCGAGCCAGTGTTTACCAACTGGATGGAAACGCCGGCGTGGGCGTGGGCGAATGACCGGCCCCCCTGACGAGCTTCGGGTTGTCCCTGACACCACATGGCAAACCTTAATCCCACTCAGCATAAAACCCCCTTCATAAATGCCCTTCGTAGCCGACTTTTGCCAGACCGGCCGTTTGATCAATACGATTGATTGAAGAATTTTCATGTTTGCATCTCGTCAGGCCGAGTGGGCGTATTTGGCAGCCGTTTCGAGCGGCTAGGACAGTCCTTGAACCGCGGGAACCTCAATCAAGATGGGGCAGTTCCGCGCCTCAAAGGAACACATGTCATGCAAGGCTGCGCTGGCATTGCATGGCGACCTTCTATTTTAGCACGACACGACTCGACGCGTCTGATCTGGACTCTCGAGTAATATGTCTTCCGGGTATCGCGGAAAGCATTCGTCCTCATCGAATGTCTCACCGCACGAACTCGAGACTCTGAATAGACGCTGTCTCAAGAGCCGCCGTGCTTGCAGGCCCCGGCTGCTGCGGCCATCCGCCCAAGGAGACGCATCGAGGGATCAGAGGAAGTTTCAAATCAGCCGGGAAGTCGCAAGCGCGTCCTGTCGTTGTCGATGCAGGCAAGCGCCGGGCAGAATGCATAAAGACTCGATTGGCATGGGCAGATCATTCTGCCGGCACCACCTATCTTTCAGCGTCTCTTGTTCCTGTCTCTCGCGAATGAAGCCGAGCCACGGCCACATCGCATCTGGTCCTCACGGTACAGGAAGTTTCACCTGGCTGAGTGGACCTCGTCGGCGTCAAGCAAGAACATCGGCACCATGGCTGTGTAGGAGCAGCACACCCAGATCCCGGGTACCAATGCCTGAAGAAGGCCAGGGTTTATTGTTCGTACTTGGAATAGCTGCCAACAGCGCTCCCACACCCCCAAGACCAGGTAAATTGAGCGTTCATGCGGAACTTTTCGTGAGGTCGCGTCGCGATTCGACCACAAGGGCGTCGTATAGTGTCGCGTCGCGACTGGCCGAAATCGAAAGTTGGCGTTCTCTGGACCACTAGGGCGCTCCCGAGGACGAATGATCGACGATGAATGTGACGTGGGGTTACAGTTGCAGAAGCGAACCTGAAGAATGGACTGGGACTGTTCTAAATTTGTATAACCTTCGAATCCTGTTAGGGGGTTTTAGGGGGAAATGCAACGGCGCTTCAAGAATCATCTAGGCAGAGATCCGACGGCGTTGGGTTTGAGAACATCAGTTGACTCCCTGAGCACGACGCAGATTGCCGATAAACGCCGCGACGATGCAGACATCCAATGACTCTGGAATCTGATATCCCCGTAGGTTAACAAGCTTTTTGCAAGGGTCGTGGCGCACTTGTGCCTTCGAATCGCATTCGCAATGTCTAGAGTGGCAAGCTATTTCAGGCTTCCGTGAGGCCACTCACGAGGGAGAACGCAACCCGTGCGTCTTAAGGATGGCCAGCTTCTCGGAGTAAGACAGTTGTCTTGAGGTCAGTCCGCTGCGCGATGCGAAGCTGTCGTGAGAAAATAACGACGGCGAGCTAGCTTCACGTCAGTCCAGCACGCAAAAAAATCTCCAACTTCCGAACAGATGACAGACTCACCAATTTCGGCCGTTATTAGCGCAAACTTTGCGCGAACTGCATCTCGACGTGCCCAGCGAACGCCCAAGTACTTACCTAGGGAGATCGATCAGCCAGCCAGACCAAGGCCCTTCTTGGCCTTCCAAGGGAGGAGAGAAGGAGTTTACTCTAGAAACGGGCACCTGAGGAGAGGTGACCTCATCTGGGGCTACCCAACCTGCTGATGGGGGTGGATGCTGAAGAAGGATGTTGTGATTTCTCTTATCCCCGCCGCCTGCTGCTGCAAAGCTTGCGGAAATGCGGCCGAGGACCTGCGGAACGCCGAGTGTGCGGGCAGGTGACGCCAAGTGGTGGTCCTGATCGCAGCGCATTGAGTCTTCTACGGCGACGTTAAGGTGCTGAGGCATGGGGCTTTCGTGAGGGGTTGCCGCAGGTGACGCACCTGAGCAGGCAGCGGCAAGACACGTGCAGTACCGCTGGTCTTCTGCACGTCTGCTTTCTTCGCATGCGGAGCGACTCTCGACTCGTCGTGAGATCGTCTGCGAGAAGGGAGTCCGGGTGTGGCCATTCAAGACGGATCGTCTTGTCTTGAGACGAATGCATGTCGAGCTGGGACACGGACAGGATGCCCACAGGGCTGAGACGAGCTCAAGATCCCGTCCATGGAAATCGTGTTGGAAAGGAATATCCTCTGGTGCCAGTGCCGTGGTGAAATTACGTCTTTGGACTAGAATCTGGTGATGAAAGCCCGGGGGGGGGGGGGGCTCTTTCCGAGAGATCACCAGCTCCTTCCGAGACCGCGCCTGCCTACACGAAGAGGTGTGATGCGTCCAGAGCGAAGTGGCGAGTACCTATACATCAATGCATGAACAATTGGGAACTCAGACAAAACCTTATCCAAGATTTGCCCTCCCGTGCCTTCACACCAGTGCCTCTGGGAGAGAAGAGGTCGCCTTCATCGATGCCAGTGCATACACATTTGATGTCTGATGAGAATCTCAGATAGATATGCCAGAGCAGTAGCTCACCATGCAGGTCCCGTGGTCTGGCCTCCGGTAGCTGATTTTGACCACTGCGAGGACCTCGAAATGAAGACGCCTCCACAACTGGTGATGGACACCGACACACTGGTTGCTTCATGGTTGGCAACCGGTAGAAGTGGTATTGATTTACATTGGGCCCGCCCGCGGGGCTTCGCGAGTCAAGCCGACAAAGACAGAACACCGGGGCGAGTATGACGATGAGAATGTAGAAAGCAAGGGCAGCGTCTTTAATTCGACTGTGACCTCGGTCTCGCTTTCGTTCGTGCTTGGAGACAACACGTCCGTCCTAATACCTAGACGGCAATTGGGTTTGCGACAGAGGCTATTGAGGTCCCCGCAGCCGACTTCGTGGCCCAGAAGGAGCTGCAATGGCGCAGTTCTGGAATATCCCCAGAGTACAGTCAGTAGCTCAAGACGGCATTCTGCAAGAATCCCATGACTTCCACTACGGGATTTTGCTCGGCTCGGTTAAATTTCCCACTTGTCCACGCTGCCCTTATGCGGCCGGCCGGCCGGCCAGGTACAGATACAGTACAAGCACTGCGGCGGCCACAGCGTGTGACGCAACCAATGACATCGGCGGGTGATCGACACGCGCCGTTGGCTCACAACTCTTGGCCGTGACTTATTAGCCTCGACTTTGTGTCGCAGGAGCCCTCCCCCCCCCCCAAAGACTCCGCATCTCACCAGTTCAGTTCAGTCAGTCCAGTCCGGATCTTTTCACTTCTCACTCTCCGAAGAGCTTTCGCCATACCTGCATAGGCACCCACAAATGGATCGCCTGCTCTCCGCGTCCGAGCCGCTGGTCCACTCTGTCCTCGTCGCGCTGTGCGACGACGATCGCATCCAGGCTCGAGCGCTAAAGTATCTCGCCGAACTTCAGGACTATGCCGCCGCCCTCGAGAGCGGCAACAATGACACCAGCAACAACGGCGACGACGGGCCGGGCAGCAGTTCCAAATCCAATCCGCTGAAGAGGAAGAACCGCCCGCAGTCGGCGCAGCTGTGCATCCAGTGCAAGCACGCCTTTACCCTGTCAGACAACACTCCCACGGCTTGTCTGTACCATGACGGCGAGCTGGACGTCGACGACGAGAGCGATGAGTGGGCGGACTGGGAGGAAGTAGACGGCCCGCAGGACTCCGTCGAGAACCGAGAGGACCGCCCAAAAGGGTTTGTGTGGTGTGAGTCTGTCATGGTGCCTAGCTGTCCAGAGCCGCGCCGGCCTTTGTTGCCAATTATCAGTCGCCACCGACTAATGTGCCCTGCAGCGTGTTGCGAAAAGGACGGCACGAGACCTGGGTGCACCAAGGGTTATCACCTCGCGGTCCGGAAGCACCAGTTCAAGCGGTACCGAATGTACGACAACCTTGACCCGGGCCCCGAGATCGATCGGGTCTTTGAGGGCCGGCTGCTCAAGGCCAACGAGTTTGTCAACGAGTCGCTCTGGGTCGACCCGTGGGAGACGTCGAATGCGACGAGGGACGTGGCGGGCTGGGACCCGAGCGATGCCGGCAGTGTCTCCGAGCGGACGCAGGTCATGAGTGAGGACGACGGTGAAGGTGCTGATCCAAATCAGGAAGCTGTGGATGCGTGATGAATGTGCGGTACAGCGCGTGCTCTTTTCGATATGTGCCCATCAGTCTCTAGCTGCATTGCGAAGTTGGCAAAAACGAATATGATACCCGTGTATTTTGGACTGTTGGTGGCTTGCTGTTTCGAGGAAATGCTCCGTGGGAGCCACCATGTGTAGAGGTCCTGCCAGCTCCGAGAATCACGGACAAAGGGTCTTTATGTAGCACGGATGGCCGTGCGCCTAGTCTGCAATGATTTAGTGGGAGGACACGTCTGTTGCGAATTTACTGTTGCGATACTGTTGGTTGCGAATATGCCGGCAGAAAAAACAAATAGAATATGAAGAGCATCAGTCTTGAAAGACGTCTTCAACTACAGGTAAATCCACCACCTGCCCCGTTCTCGTTCGAATCTCCTCGACCACTTCCCGACCTACGCTTGCAACCTTTGATATTCCCAGCGAGAAGCGGCCTGGAAAGTTCACGCCTAATCTAAGCTCGAGAAATCCTTTCGTACGCTCACCAATCCCCCCTCGTAGTCCGAACACCTCAAGTTCGAAGTTCCAACAAGCGTAGAGCCCGAAACATCCCAAGATGCCCGGGGTAGCACGACCCGATCATTGTGATGGTTCCATGCCCCGACTTCTTCGTGGGTGGTGGAGATATTAGCATGGTGATGGATCGCGGTCCGTTGTCGAGAGGGATGCATCGGGTGCAGCGGGTGTATGGCCGGCCTCGAGGAACTCTGAATGGTGACCTTGCCAGCGGCCTTGGCGCTGCTGCCGAAGAAGATGGCCGTGGGCAATTTGGGAAATTCGGGGTGCGGCGCGAGGTCGGCGCGAAAAGTCCAAGGGCTTCGATGGGGCAGCTGTGGCTCGGCGTTGCGAGATCGAGCTACATTGGTGGCGGCTCGCGCTGCTTCGAGGTCCAGGCTGTTCAGACGGATGTTCAAGAGTCGAGTATCATCAAAGTCGTTTAGTGGGCGCTCTGTGACATGTGCGTACGTCTCATGGGTCGTGCTGCTGCTGCTAAGTTAGCCATGAGCTTCCGGGTACAGGACAAATCTGATCTTACCTCGTTCGAGAGTGCATTGACGTTGCCCAGGACGAGGTACTCTTGCCTCGAGGCCACAAACTTCTGACGCTCATCGACGGTCCATCTGACGGGCGCCACTCTTCAATCAGCCGGGGGAATATCTTGCCAAGACCCAGGACACGCAGGTATCTTCGATACATCTCGTGCGCCTCCTTTGTATGACCGAAGTATAGGAAAAATACCAAGACTTCCAACGCGGCGATGTAATTGATATACATGCTCACGAATGACACGACTGTAGAAGGTGCGTAGTCGATCTCGTCCCATCCCGGACCGTGGAGCTGTGCGAAATTATAAGGCTGCGACCAAGGGAAGCCCAGCCTGATGTTGTTGAACAAGAAGACCAACTGCATCGGGCAGTATGGTGCCACGATTGTGAGAGCCATGAAATAGAGCTTCCGTTTGGTCCTTGCGCTCCGTGCTTGAGATCCGTAATTGCCGGAGCAGTACAATGCCCGGCGGGAGACTGAATCGATCTTCCTGTACCGCCACCACGTAAGGACTAGTGAGAACAAATCAGCAACAAGCCTCCCCAGACAAGCAATGGGGACGCGAGCTCGCCTGCGAAGTATGCCGCCATCACCGCAAAAATTGGGCAGGGCAGTATGAAGAAGGTCAAGAAGACCCAGTTGCCCGTGAAGACTGCCTGACAGCCAATGATGCCTGAGATGTTATACCTCCTTGCGACGCTGAAGTAGTAAAGGATGACCTGCAGAGCTGGGACCGGAAACATGAGCAGGGCTTGCATGATACGCTTTCTCCTCTTCTCTTGGCTTGTAAGTCCGGTGGCTCTCATCAGTAAGACCTGCTTGGAGATGTTCTGCATCACAGCGCAAATTGCGGCTGCATTCAAAGTCTCGAGCGGTATGAAAGAGGCAAGCTGAACATCGCACCACCCATAGCCCTTGGGCCAGCTGGCGATGTCATTGTTGTGCCAGATGACAGCGTTGAGAGCGTAATAGAAGTTAAGAATCGCAGTGGCGATAACCATGGTCGTGCCAGCGAGCTCGGCGTTCTTGTGAAAGAGCCTCATGGGCACCCAACAGGCCAAGGCAGCCGCTAGATTGATGATGAATCTGAAGATGATATTTGTGAGCATCCCGGGAGTTGGGGCAATGTCACCCCCGACAGATGCGATGGCAGCGTCGAGCCTCATTTCGAAATTTGTCGTCCTGCAAGAGAGCCTTCCGTGTCAACCGAGTGCTAGGGAATCAACAGAGTCCACCTGAGCTGCTTGAGTATCGGACGTGCACGGTTTCAAGTTCTCGGGCCGTAATGATGAGGAGAGCCTTGGGAGAGCTTGAAGATGTAATCGAAGAGCTGGCGAATGATGCTGCGCAGGCACAGTCCTCAAAAGATGAAAGGGAGAATCGGATATTGGATATCAGTAGAGGAAAGTGGAAGATCATCTGGTTGAGAAGTAGTATTTTGAGCGTCGCCCTTAAGCAGATGGAAGCCATCGTGTCTATTGAGGCCATCTGAATAGAGACGCCTATTCAGAAAGCGGCATCCATAGACAGTTCGCGTCGTGGGAAGACGACGATGAATGCTTATTGTCTCAATAGAGACGTAGCGTGTCTGCAGGCACTGACCGTGTCCTATTGAGACAGGTGCGGTCTATTGACCCCATTGACCCAAGGTGACTCGCAAGCCTCAAAGACACCTGCGGGGAATGACCCATTGGCCATACGTTTCGGCTTCAAAGATTGGAATCGGCGTGGCTTTTCTGAGACCTGGCCTGCGCGGCGACGACGGTGCATCCAAGGCTACACAATCACGGTCCGCAACGCAGTCGCTTGACCTGCAGGTGCCACCAAGGGCGACAAGCCATACCACAAGATGATAATCTCGAGAGAATCATTCCGTGACGCTCAGTCCCAACGTTGAGTATGACGCAGAAAAGGTACGTCCAAATGATTTCCCCATCACGACTCGTTCGCACCTGCGGCGAGGTTTTGGACAGCGCATCTCGTGTTGAGCCAGGCAGGCAAGCCTCGTCCGAGACAGTGTCGCTTGGCGTCAGACTCAGAGCAGTCGATTCAATCGAGAACTTGGCAGCCAGAGCTTCGTGGCCGCCTCTGCTTTTGCTGTTTCTTGCAGGTTTGTAGGTGGTGAGTGAAGGTGCAGTCGGGTCGGGAAGCTGCCGCTTGGTAGGGTAACTCTATTATTAGCACAGAATACCGAATAAACGGGGTTCACCGTCAGTAAGAGTTTATGCACTTAAAAGGTAGTAGAGGTTCTCGCACATGCGCGTTTGCAATGCGACGCGCCCTCCAGCTGCAATTTCCAATTCTCCAAGCACTACTTCTTTCAAATCCAAAAACGAACGGACCCAACATCTCGCGTGCCTCCCCCCACTTGTCACCGCATTCGCGCAATTTCTGCCAATCCAACACAGACCTCGAAAATGTCTTCCTTCCTCGCCCGCCGCGCGGTCGCCGCCCCGCGCATCGCGCGCGCCTTCAGCACCACGCCCGCGCGGCCTCTCGCCAAGTTGACTCTGGTCGGCAACCTGGCCGGTCCCCCGGAGCTGCATGCTACCTCGACGGGACGCGAGATCCTCAAGTACGCCATCGCTTCGAACCAGGGCCGTGGCGACAACGTCAAGACCTCGTGGTTCCGCGTCACGGCCTTCGAGCAGGAGGGCCCGCGCCGCGATTACTTCCAGAGCCTGCCCAAGGGGTACGTAAATGCTCGGCTCCCCTCCGTGGATACTTGGGGCTTCTTTGCGACCGTGTTCTGACGTACTGTGACCCTCTAGAACTCTGGTCTACCTTGAAGGAGAGGCGAGCATAAACACCTATGAGGATGCCGAGGGCAAGACCCGCAGCTCATTGAGCATTGTCCAGCGTGAGTGGCCTGACTATATTCCTGCGTCTATGGTCTGCGGTCTTGATGCTTACTTTCTTCAATCCCAGGCAACCTCGAGGTCCTCCGCAGACCATCTTCGGCCCAAGGCGAGGGCTCGAGCTAGACGGCAACTCCCGCCAGATTTTGTACAAGTACAAATTGGGATTGCTGGAATCGCGACACGTACCTATCTACTGCGATAGATCATGGCTTGACACGCTGTACAAAAGAACTGATGATGATGAGGGCAAAGTAGGGGAAACCAGAGGATCCAGTGTCGTGTCTGTTTTTCTATCGCACTCATCTCCGCTCTACAGATGACTTTCCGTTTGTCATACCCATGTCTCATTGATACCTTTTGCGCCCGTGGTCGGTAGAGGAGCTTCGAGATGATCCAATCTTCGCCTGTTCAGCATAGTCTGCTTGCTGTGAAGTCGAAGGCCGCGGAAATGCTTTTGACAGGGCGTGAGCCTCTACACCAAGCTGCAAGAATCCATACACCCAAACCCAGCAGCAACGCCTCCCTCCTCGCTTTGGTCGCCCTTTGTCCGCAGCAAATATCCAGCCTCCTCGTTGTGCACAACATCTCCAGTCTTTTGATTCCACACACAGCTTCCGTAGATACCCAACTCGCAGATGACACCACCCTGTTCCAGCTTCCCGTTGCGCGAGATGATGTTTGTCACCGCCGGAGGGGTGATCAATTCCATGAGGATGTATGACTTCCAGTGCGCCTCGGGCAGGTCTTTCAAGAACGGCGGGATCGCCGCCTTGTAGCAGTTGTTCCCACCGCCCTCCCGCTGCGGCTTGAGCACGTACCGCTTGCACGCCTCCGCGTCGAGGGCGAGCTTCCGCGCCGCTTGTCCGGCCTCGCTGTCGTCCATGGGGAAGATATTCGTAAAGGTCGCCCACAGGTCCTTCCACGCCTGCGAGTCCTCCGGGACGAAGCGGCTGAGCTCGGACGCCGAGGAGGTACCGAGCTTGGGCGTGGCGAGGACCTGCTGAACCTTCTTGGCGCCGGCGAGCTGCGTGAGGACCGTCGGGCACTTGATCGCGGCGGACCGCTCCAGGTGGTACCTTGCCTCCCAGGCGGTGGCGTCAGGGTAGTCCGAGGGCCCGTAGCCGGAGCGCATGTAAATTACGGCGACTTCGAATTCCTTGCCTGAGTTGCTGGGCAGACGGTAGAGAAGCTGACGCTTTGGACCGTCGGCGATGCGGGTGCGCTGGAGGATCTGGCTGAAGGGCAGGCGGAAGACGGGAATGCGTGGGGAGGTGGCTTTCTTAAGGGCGTATTCGAGGTGACGCTGGTCAAACACGTTGCGCTCTCCGTCTTGCGTGAGAAAGATGATGCAGGTCTCGAGGCCGAGGTCTGAGGCCGAGTAGGCATCGAAGGCGGCCGTCATACCGGCTGCGAGGCCGTCGATGCTGTTGTTGGAAGGAAGGTCTTGCGCGGTGTGAGCTCCTGGCTGCTTGAGGTAGGGGTACTCTGTGTCGGCGAGAAACCTGTCGTCTGGGGTCAGTCGCCACGGTCTCTTTAATCTCGGTTCCGAGGCACCTTACTTGTGTAGGAGGCAGGTTTGAGATGACAAGCCACCGAAGGAAGATGCGATGGTGTTGAACTCGACCTGCTTGACCTTGGGCGTGGCTGATGGGTCTGATGCATCTTGGTGAACCATGTAGTCAGAACGGAACAGCCCCAGGGAAAGGTTCTGACAACCATTAGAGATTTATCTATCATCCTGAGAATGATTATGGGATTTACCTGCACATAACCATCTTCCTTGACTCTACAATGGACTTTCCACAAGTTCGCAATGAACTCGTCCCCATCAGCAACCCTGTCCATCATCAGCTTCGCATCCAGACAAGTTCTCGAGACCATGCGTGCTTACTCCTTGACGATATGGCCGAGGAAGTCCTCGTCTTGGCTGACTTTGGCATAGAGCTCGTTGTAGGCCTTCTGCACGGCTCTGGCCTGGTCAAAGCAGACTCGGGGAAATGGGCTTGGGAACAGAGTGACGGGTACACT
Source organism: Dendrostoma leiphaemia (assembly GCA_026120015.1). Taxonomy (NCBI): domain Eukaryota; kingdom Fungi; phylum Ascomycota; class Sordariomycetes; order Diaporthales; family Erythrogloeaceae; genus Dendrostoma; species Dendrostoma leiphaemia. Next base: position 16,501 of record JALRMF010000199.1, read on the forward strand.
CGTAGCAAGCACACCATCAGGATCGAGGCCGGCAGAGACCAGGCTAGGTGGCGGGCGGACAGTTAGCCCATTGCCGACGGTCCAGTCCTTGATGACCTCGACGAGCCTTTCCCTCTCAGCATCGTCCACGGCTGGAGGGTAGGTGTCCGGGGTGAGATCATGAGAGACCATCTTCAGCGGGACTTCTTTCTATGCAAACAGACCAAGTCAGCCGGGCTGAGCTGAATGCATGACAACGGCTGAATATATCCTACATAGACCACGGTCCCTTCACAGCCCTCCCTGGGCGGTTTCGGGAGCAAAGTCGTCCTCAAAGGTGAGGCTGACAGGTAGTAACGCCAGCAGCCCTTTGACAAATGAGAGCAGAGAGGCGAGAATGAAGGTCCTGACAAGTCCAAGCTACTAAGGCAGTATCCAGAACCCAGGAGACGAGGAGGTGTGCTGTTGATTTTGGATGGTATATAAGGTAGAGAGCGGGATTATTAATTGTTGACGGGACGGGTGGGCAGTCCCGAGTCCGGAGCTTTCGCCTCACGATGCGGGCGTGCAGCACAAAGTCTCGAGCGCCGTAGTTACAGTATCCTTTCTAGGCGACACCCTCGGGACGAGTGTGAATTGGATCCCGTACTGATTACATGCCCGCCACAACAAAGTTCCTGACACCCAGCGAGATCTTCGTGATCTGAGCCGAATGCCCCCTCACTACACAGGTCATCTGATTACCCGGAACCATTTCACCAAACGTCAAGAAGAATGTACGGTTTGAAGAGTTCAAATTTTAAGTGACAAACCCTGAGTAACCCTTATCGGTAACTGCAGTCACAGGCTAGCCGTTGCACATGTGGAGGTTGGGGCAGGGCGCCGCCCGTAAAAAGAGGGTCTGAGCACATGCTAGCCCACTCCAGACGCCCTGCGGCTCTACCCGCCTGCCTGCCCACGCCCCTCCATTTCAACAACTTAGAGGGGCAGCTGGGAGGCAGAATCGCGTTACACGTCCAAGTAAAGTTTGACGGGATACGCGCTATACGGCCAACCTGCCGCGCAAAGTCAATATTTCCACACCACAATCCCTCCAGACGTCGACTTCCTTCCCATCGTTGTCGACTCTGGACATGCTGCGTCTTACCACCTTCACTTGATCCCTGCCCACTTCCCTCTCTCCTTATCTGGCCCGCAGGAAATTTGTCCTGCAGCTGTGTCCGTCTCCGCGTTCCAGGGCATCAAACTTCGACTCTTAACGTCCAGCAGTAATTTAGGAACCTTTCTGTTCCAAGCCATCCAAACTTTGGGAGGTCTGCGCCGACTTTCCCCTTAGCACTCCTTTTTCACCACCTCGAACCTGCACCTCCCGCCCTCTTCTCAAAAGCCATCTCGAAGTCAACAACGATCCTTTCTCTTGGATCTCGCCCCCGAATCTGATGGAGCGCATAAACACCCTCGTAGAGTAGGCACCTCCCCTCTGTACTCTCTGATCACTCTCTCAGCCGACGTTATGCCTGAAACTGACAGTTCATCAGCTTTCTTCCTTCTCTGCCAGTCATTCATTAGATTATGCCTTCTTGACCCCTCCATCCCAGGTAAGTGCTCATACCCATCCATCTATTCATCAACGTCGCCTTGGCCGCATCTCACACAAGGCGAGCCCACCCCCCCCTTCTTCCCATAAGGTGAATTGTCGGCGCATGACCCTAGCACACATTTCACCAAACCAAACAGGCTGTCTTGCTACCTCGTTCTACATCAGAATGTTAGGGGCTATCGCGTTTGTCTCTTCCAAAGTCCTGTGGCCTTCCTAAGCGAATATTGAATACTCAGTAGCAGATGGCGATGGCCTCTTGCTGATTTAGGCTCTTGGAGATTCGACAGTCACTAACTACACATATAGGACATCAACATCTTGAGCTGGCAAGATGGAGGACACACACAACGACGACCCCTTCCACTGGGATGTCGAGCGTGTCGTGCAAGAGCTGTGCACTCCAAACCGCACATGGCGGCCTACAGCTCGGGCTCAGCTGCCAGACAGCAGCCAGTTGGCCGCCAAACTCCGAGAGTGCGATTACGATGGTGAAGTGCTCTTGGATTCACTGGACAATATAAGTGATCTCTGGTCAGACCTGGGTATCACTCAGCCCAAGTTCAAGATGGCTATCCGGTCTGCTATCCAGCAGTTTCGAAAGCGAAGCCCCATGTATAAAGCATACAGGCGGTCACTGCACGATGATTCTGACGACGACAAGATTCCCAAGAGAGAGAAGCGATCTCTGTCGCCTGGTTCTCCCAAGAACATACCTCTCAACCCCAGGGCTGACGCAGTCCTCGACAAACAAACACCTCAGCCCTCTACAGTGGCGGAGCAGAACGACGCAGACCGTGATCTTGACGAGAGAGGGCCCGCTGAGCCGTCCAAGAAGAAGCGGCGTTTGGCTTCCACACAACTCATTACCACGGATTTGCATGCGTCCCGAGATACGCGCTTCAGCGCTGCCCCTATCTTGACAGAAGCTGATGTGATTTCGGCGTCCAGGGTGGGTACACAGCGTACAGCACAGCCGGCCATTCCAGCAAGCAAGAACCCTAATACATCGTCACAACTCGATACCTTCCAAAGAAGCCTGCTGAGCAAGCCAGGGGCCTACTGGGGCAATGGCAGACTCTCGTCTGTCGATATCATTTGCTTCGATTCTGCGGTTGAAGACGATGAGACGTTCGGCTGGGGTCAGCCGAAGACTTTTGGTCGAGCGAGGAAACAACTCGTCAATGTGCAGATGAAGCGATATTTACGCGATCCTCAGCAGTTCAATGCGATGTCGAACGACGACGAATCGGTTCTCCCCATCTTTGGCGATTCTGATGATGAGGATAATCCCGAGTGGCAAGAAATTGCTCGTGAGCACGAGGAAGAGGAAGAGGACATCCGTCTCGAGCAAGAGCGAAAGCTGGCCCAACCAGCCGAACTAGGACGGGACGCAGTTGATGCCTGTCTGCGACAAATTGTCGAGGAGTACGTTGCTAACTGGCAGGAAGTCAAGCTGCCAGCCCAGCAGCGCAAGGCCTTGCCACTCTGGAACAAAGCTCGCCGTCAGGGAAACCGGAATAGTCAGATCATCAAACTGACAGATTCGGTGCGCAAGGCGGATGCACGCTTGAACAAGTGGCTCGACAACCTCAAGGACAATACTTACTCCAACGAAGACGAACTCTGCCGCATGGGCCCTATCCTCGAGCCCACCGTCAACGAGATCGAAGAGCTCAAGTGGAGCATCAACGTCTTGAAACTGCGGGAACCCCCAGAGATCATTCACACTCAACGACCACGCACTGCTCCCAGAAAGCAGCAAAAAGTTATGAACCCCCTTGATGACGGTATCGATCTTTGGAGCGAGGACGACTTAGTGGATTTCATCGAGAAAGATGATACTGAGGATGATGCCCAAGAAGGCCCAGCTGACGATTTTGGCGACGATTTTGTTGAAAGAATGGACATTGACAAGCTAACGGCCAGCGACCCAGCGCAGAGTTTCGCGTCCACGAGTTCTGGCGGCATCTCCATTCATGATCTGACAGGACTGTCTGGTTCATCCAAGGATCCCATCGACCTTTGTACTCCGAGCAAGCCCAAGCCAAAACTCAGTGGCTCCTCACCACTAGCTGCCGGGGATGACGAGGCGCTTCCAGAACTTACCGACTTGCCGGCTGTGCAACGCTTGGGCGTGCCATTCTTCGAGGCCAGATCTGTTCACGATCATGTGGTCGTTGCTGCCATCCTAGAGTGGCCACCAGTCCGACGAAACAGATTTTTTAAGGCCATTATCTCTTCGCAGACGTCTGACGAGCTCTGGGATGATTGCATCGAAGAAGCTTTAATACCGTCGCCGGGAGGCAGCAGCTCTGGCAATCGTTACGAGACGGTGTCCAGCTTGGCACGACTCTTCGATATTTACACCGGGGCCCACTGGGCTTGGAACAAGTACGAGTTTGAAAAGCTACGACAGACAGGCCTCGACCAAGATACCATGGATGCGGTCTGCGAGAAGCAAGACAAGTTTCCTCGCTTTTACTCACTCCTCCGACGAATCTGCCCCGTTTTTGGCTTCACGCCACCTCCTGAACTGGGTTCTTCTTTTACTGAACCCGCTCCCGACGACGGTATGCACGACGACCACGGAGAAGGCGATGACAATATGGACACCGACGAAGAGGACCAGGAGGTCTTGACACCGGCTCAGAAGAAGAAGTTGCGGCAAAAGCAAAAGCTTGCGTCTGCCCGGCGACAGCGCGAGGAGGAGAGCAACTCTCAGAAGCTTGAGGCCCGCAAGTTCCAACTTCGGCAGCAGCTGGAAGAGTCAGCGCTCGTTTCTAAGGAGGAGAGCCGTCTCATCATCAACGAGTCCAAGGAGGATGGAATGAAACTCATCTATATCCATCGTCACATCGCTGGCAGGATCAAGGACCACCAAGTCGATGGTGTCCGCTTCATGTGGGATGCGGTTACCAAGAAAGGCCAGGGATGTCTGCTTGCGCACTCTATGGGTCTTGGAAAGACAATGCAAGTCATCACCCTGCTGACTGCATTGGCCGAGGCCTCGACTTCGCAGGAGGACACCATCTTTTCCCAGATTCCCGAGGATCTGCGGACCATCAGGTACCTCATACTGTGTCCAGCCGGCATCTTAGAGAACTGGGTCAACGAAATCAGACTCTGGGGTCCACCCAATGTATTGGGAGGGATATTCTATTACCAGTCCCAAGATTCCCTTTCTTGTCGAGCCACGACTATTCGGTCATGGGCCGCTGAAGGCGGTATTCTCATGATGAGCTATTCCTTGCTGCGGGCACTCCCGAACATGCCGGAAGGCACGGAGCTCCTCCAATTAGTTCTGGACAAGCCTTCACTTGTTGTCGGCGACGAGGCTCACTTATTCAAGAATTCTGGAACCAAGACAGGTATTATTGCGGGCAGATTCAGGACCAGGAGCCGAATTGCCCTGACTGGCTCACCGCTGGCAAACAACGTACAGGAGTATTACTCAATGATCAATTGGGTGTCACCCGGATTCCTTGGTGATCCCGACGAATTCAAACGAAGCTATGCCTCGCCTATCGACGCAGGTCTCTGGAAGGGGAGTGATGCTTCCCAACGGAGAAGGGCCAAGATCTGTCTTGCTGCGCTCAAGAAAGTCGTGGCACCCAAGATGCAGAGGAAGACGATAGCATTCCTCAAGGAAAGCCTTCCCCCCAAAAAGGAATACATCATCTATGTGGACCTTACGGATGTTCAGAAGATCGTCTACCAGGCCTACGTTGGGCGCGTACAGGAAAGCGAGCCAGACCTTACCGTCAACTCTGTTTGGACTCTTGTTGCCGCATTAGGCTACCTGACCGCTCATCCGTCGATTCTTGACAAGCACCTCCAGGCAAAGCGGCGGAGCAAAGCGCGATTTGAGAAGAGCTCACCAGAGACTGAGGACACAGTTGCCCAGGTATCAGCGGCGGCGTTGTCCAGCGTCGAAGAGACGCTCAATCAGCAGGCGCATGATGCTATCGATACGTCACACAAGATGCTTGTGCTGAACAGGATCCTTGAAGAGTGCTTGAAACTTGGCGAGAACGTCCTCGTCTTCTCGCAGTCTCTCGCTGCTCTAGATTTCATCGAGACTCACCTGTGTAGGGGGGGAAACAGAGCTTACAGGCGACTCGACGGCAAGACTCACACTTCCTCAAGGCAGGATCTGGTCAACAACTTCAATCGCTGCAATAATCAAGTGTTTCTCATTTCGACAACGGCTGGAGGCGTCGGTCTAAACATATATGGTGCCAGTCGAGTTGTCATCTTTGACTTCAAGTATAATCCCGTCCACGAGCAACAAGCGATCGGGCGAGCGTACCGCATCGGGCAGACCAGGCCAGTCGTTGTCTACTGGCTCATCTGTGATGGTACATTTGAGAAGACTATACACAACCAACAAGTTTTCAAGAACCAGCTCTCGTCTCGTGTAGTGGACTCGAAAGCGCCCGTACCCAAAGCAGACCGGAGTCTCATGGCTTGGTTCCGGGACTACGAGCCCATCGGACACACCGACAAGTCTGAATACCGGGGAAAAGATCCTATCATAGATGCCATCCTCGAGTCGGACCTCGTCGAGAAGATCTCATCTATTGCGAGCACTGATACCTTCGAGGAAGAAGAGCTGGAAAAGGACTTGCCCGCAGACGCGCAACACGAAGCTGAAAACATGATTCGACATTTCTCAGGCCAGACGAGATCGCCGAACCAGTCCGTTCAAGTACGAGAGCCTTCAATTTTGACTTCTTCAACCCCTGTTATTCAGCCCGACCGCGCGAAGGAAGCTCATGCAACGCACGAGGACGAGGAGTTAGCAAAGGTGGTCGAACAACCTTCCACGGGGCATGAGGAACCTCTCAAGGCTCTTTCCTTCGAAGGCTATGGTCGAATCCCTTGTCCAGACCCTCGCGCCTTCTCTGCGCCTCCCGACCAGCAATACCTTTCAGCCTGGGAGGACGACACACTCGCAGCGATCCAGAGCCTCAGCGACTATGCACCTGCTAACGTGTACATGCAGACACCTTCTGGCCTGCCCGTTGCACAAGGCAGACCCGCCCAACCGGCCTCGCTCGGCATGTCAGGAATGATTTCGATGAACACACCACCTTTAACGGTCCGCTCGAATTGGACGCCATACGGCGTGCAAGGACATAATGTGATGAATGCACAATGTCCGGTGCAAAGTGCGCCAGGTACTCAACACATATATCAGCAGCCTTTACAGCAATTGCCGGGGGCTCCCTCTGGCATGAGCGAAATGACTAGCATGCACAACCTGGCTAATGGGCAGAACACCCGGGCTACGCCGACGCAGCCCTCTCTCCCCCGTCCCCCTCCCTCCAGCACGCATTGTCAAAACGCGAACATGGCTAACGGGCAGAACGCGAGCGTCTCGTCGCCGCAACCCAATACCCCTCTCCCTTTCAACGTGAATGGAGGAGTGAGCAGGCAGAACGCAGCCAACGGGCGGGACAAGCACAACACACCGAGTCGGCCATTTCATCTCCGTCCTCCAATCGAGGACTCCGGCCACAAGACGTCGGTGGCAGCGAGGCCAATTGCCATGGGTAGCACCCAAGAGCGACGGGATGCCAGGCCTCGAGGCATTGACGAACATGAGAAAGCCCAGGCGGCCGAGGAGCTGAGGCTACACCTCAGCTCGCCAGACCTCGACGTTTTGGATCGAATCCTCGACAAGGTCTGGCCACACATGGCCGAGATGGGGGGCATAGAGAGGCGAAACGTGCGGAAAAAGCTCATAGACATTGCTAAGAGCAATCGCGATTACCTTCCCGCCATGCAACGCTTTCCAAGCCAGCAGCTCGTCAAGTTACTCGAGAGTGGAAAGAAGGAGGAGTTGGCGAAGGCTCTGTTCGATACCAAGGCAAAGGAGCAGGACCCCGACGTACGCGGCCCCTTTTCTTAGCCCCGCAAAGTCTCAATTGGGTTGGAAAAGGTATTCGGTATCAAGTTGAGCTCTCCGACTGACTGCAGGCACACCCCATTCAGCATGCCGGCCAATTCTTACAGCGAACGACCAGAAAGCCAGAGGGTAGTGCGAGCGAGCGGGCAGCAGAAGACCTCGCAGCTGTTCGCGAAGTCCTGCGAAAGAGGAAAGACCGACCTGTCAAGAAAGAGCAGTCAGCCGGCCAAACACCAAGACCGTCGATGGGACCAGGAGCATCGGCAGCCGAGCCAGTGATCATTGACGACTAAGCTGATGGCGTCTTGGATTTTCGTTGCTACTAACATGATTCCGTTCGGCGTTTTACTTTGCGATACCCCAGGGCTGCCAATGATTGTTGCTTTCGACTCCTGTGTTTGCGAGCGGAAGGTGGTTTTGTTTGATTGGCGGGATTTGCCAACCACGGAGTTTCGTCAAAGAGCATGGAGGAGGGAACAGGTCAGCCTATGGAGTTGTCACGCCGGGTTTCTCTTTGATTCCTCGATGCGATGGTAGCCGTGCTGGGCTTAGAAGGAGCAGATGGAGCTTGAAGGATAGAGAGATGGAAGTATTAGGGGGAAAGGTTGCTGATTGAGCGATCCGTAGATTTCGCATGCTCAGTGCTTCACCGCTCTGCTCAGGGTTGATGTGGTCCTGAACCAAGGAAGAGCCAATTCGTCGCCGCCTACGATATTGCTCTTCCGTTATCCTACAAATGCCACACATATCATTTCTCTCTGGTGCCGCCTTCTTTTGGCCGGCGTGTGTGCAATCGTGCGCGGTCGGTGATTAGTCAGCCCATTGGAATACGAGCATCATCATCAATGCTGAAAAGGCCTCGGCGTCAGAGACCAAAGAGGTCTAGACCTGCCGAGGAGTTCTTGGTGAGCCAATGGGCATGCGGGTAATTAGTGATGACGGAATTCGAGTTGCCCCCCCCCCCCCCCCAAAATGCGGGACCTCGAAGCGGATGCAGCAATGCGGCTATTACCCGTGGACCTCGAGAACTGCAGGGCCGCTTGCAGGGCCTAGCATGTGGGTACGAAGTACGGATACGCGCTGCGTAGGGAATGGCCAGGGGCCAGATGGTGGGGTCTTGACTCATCACAAGTGGACAACAGTACTTCGAAATAGTAATTACCACACCATAGGTACTTTGAGAAAGGGCCCCGTTCCCGAATGCGTGGACGGGGAATCATACGAATTAGATACCGAGACTCCGAGACAAGTGCTCAGGGTCGTTGGGGTCATGGACAGGGCAGCAGGGCTGTGGCTGAATCGTTGTTCTTGACTCGATCTTGGCCTCGAAAAGAGAATGAGGGAGAAATGTCTCGAAAGAGACACACAGACACTTCACATCACATCACAGTCAAGTAGGAAGTGCTCGCCACTCACAGCCAGAATGCTTTGATCTGTATAGAAAAGACAAAAAGATGCAGTGAACGGTCCGGAACGGGAAGAAAAGAAAATTAACGCGGTGAGCGGGCGCACCAAGACGAAGACGAAGACGAAGTATAGACTAGCACAGTTGTTGGTAGTTTGCGGCGACCCCAACGCAGATAATAGTGCTATGGTGGTCATGGTGGTGGACCGGGAGAAGAGGGGGATGGGGGGTGGGCGGTCAGACTTCCATGCGCCACTACTTGCTGATGCAGGTGGTTTGTGAAACTTGGGGTCATAAGTAGCCCGCTGCCGTATCCGCAACGTCGCCCCTCCGGCTGTCCGAATTAATTTTCAACGTCTTCTGCTTACAACAACATCTCACTCTTCCACTCTCCTCCACGAACACCCAACCCGACGATCGCCACCTGAAAACCTCCCAATTATATCCTCGACCCACCATGGATGCTGTTCTGCGGCAGTCCAAGGCCATGTGCCCCTTCCTGAAGAAGGCCTCGCCGGCCACGCTGCGGGCGCTGTCCACGGCGACCCGTCCGGGTCGGCCCCAGGCCTCTTCGCCGTGTGGTGGCACCATGTCCAAGCTGCAGCTGCTCGCCCACCGCTGCCCTGTCATGGGCAAGGCCCTCGCCGTCCAGTCCGCCAAGTTCAGCCATGTCAATGGCGGCTTCGCTGGACGGTCGACTCACTCTGTCGCCGGCCACCACGGCGGAAAGCTGGGGAAGGCCCGGAGCCTGCACTCCAGCCGCAGCCAGGAAGCGAGGGCAGTCGAGACCCCGTTGCTCACGCGTGACAAGAGTATGTATGCATCTTGGTTGACCTTGACGTTGAGCAAGTAACATGCACAACAAGAGTACTGACACTACTGCCTCTATCGCAAGCCCCTCCCGGCGCCCCCCGTCAGGCCGCCCCGACCGCCCGTTCCGTCGACAGCACCGCTGATGGCAAGTTCAACTATGAGGCCTACTACGACGCCGAGCTGGAGAAGAAGCACAAGGACAAGTCGTACCGCTACTTCAACAACATCAACCGTCTGGCCAAGGAGTTTCCTCGGGCCCACATGGCCAACCGCGAGGAGCGCGTCACCGTCTGGTGCGCCAACGACTACCTGGGCATGGGCCGCAATCCCCACGTCCTGCGCTCCATGCACGAGACCCTCGACGAGTATGGCGCCGGAGCGGGCGGCACCCGCAACATCTCGGGCCACAACAAGCACGCTGTCGAGCTCGAGGCCACCATCGCGCGGCTCCACGCCCAGGAGGCCGCGCTCGTCTTCTCTAGCTGTTATGTGGCCAACGATGCCACGCTCGCGACGCTCGGAAGCAAGATGCCAGATTGTGTCATCCTGTCAGATAGCCTGAACCACGCGTCGATGATTCAGGGTATTCGCCACTCTGGTACCAAGAAGATCGTGTTCAAGCACAATGACGTGGAGGATCTAGAGGCGAAGTTGGCGTCGCTGCCGCTGCACGTCCCCAAGATCATTGCGTTCGAGTCTGTCTACAGCATGTGTGGCTCGATTGGACCGATTGAGAAGATCTGCGACCTGGCTGACAAGTACGGCGCCATTACCTTTCTCGATGAAGTTCATGCCGTCGGCATGTACGGCCCACACGGCGCTGGCGTGGCGGAGCACCTCGACTTTGATGCCCACAAGCAGGGCCGGCCTCAGGGCACGATCATGGACCGTATCGACATCATCACTGGAACTCTGGGCAAGGCTTACGGCTGCGTCGGCGGCTACATTGCCGGTAGCGCCAAGCTGGTGGACATGATACGATCACTGGCGCCGGGCTTCATCTTCACCACCTCCCTGCCTCCTGCTACCATGGCTGGCGCAAAGACCGCTATCGAGTACCAGATGGATTACCACGGCGACCGCAAGCTCCAGCAGCTGCACACCCGCGCAGTCAAGAATGCGCTGGAGGATCGCGACATTCCCGTGATTCCGAATCCAAGCCACATCATCCCGTTGCTGGTCGGTAATGCCGAAGTCGCGAAGCAGGCTTCGGATATGCTGCTGCAGAAGTATCAGATCTACGTACAGAGCATCAACTACCCAACCGTCCCCGTCGGCCAGGAACGCCTGCGGGTTACGCCTACCCCTGGCCACACCAAGGAGCTCCGTGACCATCTCGTTAACGCCGTAGAGGCCATTTGGAACGAGCTCGGCATCAAGCGCACATCCGAGTGGGCAGCCGAGGGCGGCTTTATCGGCGTGGGCGAGCCAGGTGCCGGTGGTGAGCCGGCGCTTTGGACGGACGCCCAGCTGGGTATCGAGGAGGGCGTCAAGGAGATCAAAGAGGAGCATGCGCAGAACGGAGTGCAGATGAAGACGGGTGGAGTCCTGGAGACGCTGCTCGAGCGCGAGATGATTGCAAACCAGCCGGTGACTGTCGTCTAGATTTCTTGGGCACGCATTAATCACAACTGCGTCGCTATTGGATTTTGAAGGGGGCTCACCTGACCGAAACCACGTTCATTCGAGCGCGCCGCGGCAACGAAGTGGAGGGACCGACTACCTATCTACCGTTTTGATTCGACTGAACTCACCGTTCGAAAGGTAATGCTCGGGCTTTGCTCGCGTGTTCCTGCAAGTCGTCTGCGCTTGCACATCGAGAGGGCCCTGACGCAACACCGACCTAGGCAAAAATTATATTAAAATCCATTGGCATTGCCCCTCTTCGGGCAACTCGACTGCCACAACTTTTACTGCCTCTTTGTGTCTTGACGCGTGATTCTGTGTGAACGTATTACAAAGTACTCGTGTGAAATCTTGAATCTGAGGCCCAGCCGATCTGGGTTTCGTGCAGAATCCTGTGGAACCGCAAGGTTGGTGCCTTGCATGGTGATCTAGATCGATCTGGAGTGATTCCAGATCTGGCACTCAGATTCAGCCCTATGGTGACAATCATGAGACTCGCGTACAGCCTGCTGAAATGGGCGTTCAAGGGGCGGCGTGTCGCTCGGAAACGGATATTCTGTACGTCTATCCAAGTTTCGAGTCACGGTCTTGTTTTGAGGGTATTTCTTTCCGCCTATGTTCTAATGGGTTTGTCTTATATAGCGGTGACCCTTTGGATTTTGACGACCATGAATTTTGTAGATTGGGGACCTTGTGGCTCTTCTCCAAGGAAAAGATGAGAAACCCTCATCTCTTCAAACTTCTGTTGGCCGAGGAGGCGCGGTAGGCGCGGTAGGCACCGGCACCCTCCGATGAAGCCTCGACACAATCTCGACATAGTCCGGCTCATTCTCCTCCGTCAGAATCCCGTGCCTCACAAAGAAGTCGAGCAGCACGAGCGCCGTGTTCGACTTGAACTCCCCCTTGGCCATGGCCTCCTTGACGGTGTCCAGATCCCACAGGTAGAACTGCTCGACCTCGTCGTCCCTCGGCCTGGGCACCACGGTCTCGACCTGGTCCGCGGGGATCTCCAGGTCGTAGACGTAGATGACGTCCGGGACGCACAGCCCGGCGTCGAACCCGCCCACGGCGGCCTGCTGGTCCGTCCCGCCGCCGCTGCCCGTCTGCGTGACGTACGAGACGGTCCCCGCGGCCCGCACGTGCCGGCGCACAAAGGCCTCGGGCAGCGACGCCTCCTCGTCGCTCTCGTGCACGATGCACTCGAGCGGCGTCTCCTCGGCCCGGGTCCCGCCCGCCACCGTGTTGTCCAGCATCCCCGGGTACGTCGCCAGGTGGCGGCTGCGCCGCGGGATCCAGAACCGGTAGGAGGCGGCGGCGGCCGCCGCCGCCCCCGGCGCGCCGTCCCGCACGTACGCCGTCAGGTGGGCGCCGCGGTTCGCGATCCCGAACAGCGGCGCCGCGGACCGGCGCATCTGCACCAGGGGCTGCGGCGGCGACGGCGGCGACGACGACGGCGCAGCAGGGGCCGCGCCCATGATCCGGAAGTCCTCGCCCTCGGCCTTGCGGCCCAGCGTCTTGGCGAAGACGCCTCGGTCCTGCGCCAGGCGGACGAGCCGCGCCAGGGAGGCGTTGCAGGATGCCGCGGTCGCGGCGCCCGCGGAGGTGTCGAGGAGCTGGACGGTCCTTGGGAGCGCGCCCGAGGGGGAGACAACAAAGTCCGGGGTCCAGGGCATCTGCTCGACCACTCGCGAGGTGATGTAGCCGTGGGTCCGCAGGTCGCCTGGGAGGAGGAAGGCGTAGTAGTCCTCTCCGGCCCTGTCGCTTGTGGTGAGAGTGTTGAAGTTGACGTAGGGGAAGCTGCAGCCGGTGTCAGAACCCGGAGCTTGAGTATGATTGGATGTGGGGTTCCTGTGGCATAACTACCTGTCACACTCGTCAACGAGCTCTAGATTGCTCTTCCTCGGCTGATGGGTCGCCATTGTGACTTTGGGTGTTGAGATGTGATTTCTGCGTACTCGAGCGGGACGACGGAGGGTGAACGCAGGAGAGTGGAACGAGGTCAAGCCGGACCAGAGAATTCCATTCAACTCCAGTGCGAAGTATGTGGGACCTCTATGCAAGATCATACGCCCAGAATCTCCATGTCAAACATGTGAGGTGATCGATTGTGCTCTGGTGAAGCGTTGAGGTTGCTGCTGCAAATCTGGTCAGCAGGGTTAGGGTATGGATATTCGAGGGGCACTTGAAGGTTGTACTGTACTTCATAAACTCACCTGCTGCTTTGACGATACCTTGGAAGATTCTTTTGGGACTGTCCGTGCAGACAGTTACTGGAACAGAATGACTGCTAAAGCACTGGCTTGGTGTTGGAGGTTGTGAACACGGCTGCGTGCCTGGGGGGAATGTTCTCCCGAGGTGTGAGAGCGTGCTGGGGGATCGGATGTATTTTATTTCAAGGTGAGTGGTCTGGAAAAGGAAAGGAAGAAAGGTCCAAATTCCCAGCAAAAAAGTAAGAGTTATTTCATGCTCGTGTTCAATCAGTGAACGGGCGAATCGGTCAGTGAATGCTCCCCGGGGAGGGGGGGAGGGGGGGGAGGGGTTATGTGACTACTTAAGTAAGTAAGTATCTATTCACCTTACTGTCCCGGCCATACAAAGTGTCCCCCAGCCGTGCCTCTACGGCGCTTCCCCTTCTTTGTCTCGGAGGGACACAAGTAATATTGATCTGCATCTAATGTCTTCCTCTTGTAGACGCTGACCTCGACTGACGGGTGCACATTTATCGGGACGTGGGTTTCCACAAGTTGAATCCTAGGCACAGAAAACGCGCGAGCTGACGAGTCCAGAATCAGCTACTTCTATTTGTTCAGGCTCTTCTCCTTGATGAAGAAGGACGAGATGAACGCTAGAGCGAACGGCAGAGCCTGGAATCCGAACACATGAATAGTTGCAATCTGGTAGCACCGCCTTACGATCTCCGCAGTCGCGGGCTCCAGCTGCCTGATATAATCCAGACTCGCCCTCACGTGTTGCTCAATCTCGGACGCTGCATCGCCGCTGCCGAGCCTCGACGCAAGCTGCGCTCTCAATACCTGCTGCAGGATGGCGGAGGCCACACTGACTCCGATGGAGGACCCGAGCGATCGGAAGAGGTATGAGCATGCGATGACTACCGCGGTGTCGTCCTTCGAGGCGTTCGAGAGAAGCGCCACGAGAGTTGATGTAATGGCTATTGAACAGACACAGTCAGCAGACACTCGCGTCTGCAGAAGACAAAGATATGAAATAGGAGCAAGGACAGAGAGGAGAACGGACCTGAGCCCGTGCCGAGGGCTATCATAGCTAGAGCAACTGAAGTGCCAATCTCGGAGTTGATCCAAGCCCCCGCGAACAAAACCATAGGCACGGCGCCGAGAAGCAAAAGAAGCAAGCTGAGGACGGTGAGACGGTGGTAGCGACCCGTGCGCCTCATGATGTACCCCGAGCCCAACCTGGAGGCTATTAGCTTGCGGGAACGGAGCACAAAGCAACTTTGGAATCCGTAACAGTAAGAAAGGGGTGCCTACGACGCCGAAACCCCGAAGATGGTGATGGGCAGCAGAAGGAGTCCGGCCTGGACAGCCGAGCGGCCATCGACAGCCTGGTACAACAGAGGCAAGAAGAACACGGTCGACATCTGTCCAAAGGGGGCAAAGAAGTTGCACAGATAGGATGCGAAGAGCGATCTCTCGAAGATGATGTGGCCAGGCGCGAAGGGATGCGATGCCACTTTGATCTCGACGAGGATGAATAAGGCGAACAGGGCCGGCGAGGCCGCCAACGGGACGATGGCGGCCAACTCTTTCCAGCCCAGGTTGCTCCCGTTGTCCAGGCCCAGGAGCAGAGACAGCACGGCTGAGACGAGGGAGAAGGCGCCGAGGAAATCAACCTTGGCCAGCTTCTGGAGCCAGTGCGAGGTCTCCCGCTCGGGTAGCTGTATAACCAAGTATGCGCCGATCCATGCGACGGCCACGAGAGGAACTTGGGCAATGAAGGACCTGGGGAGAAACATATCTAGTCAGCTTGCAATCATACACACGAGGGAGAACAGATACGCACCATCTCCAGCCCAACGACTCAGCGACCAAACCGCCCACCGGCGCTCCGGTTCCAGTCCCAGCCCCAAAAATGACATTGAGGTAGCCTTGCCAGAGACCACGGTCACGCAGTGGTACGATATCGCTCAGCAAGATCGAAGTGACAGCGTTGATCCCGCCCCCACCAACACCTGCGATTGCCCTCGAGGCGATGAGCTGCCCGATGTCTTGCGAGAGTCCACATCCCAGAGAGCCCAGGCCAAAAAAGAAATAGGCAAACAGTAGGGACTGCTTCCGGCCAAATATGTCACTCAGCTTTCCGTACAAAGGCTGGCAGCAAGTCAGGGTGAGGAAATATCTGCTCCGTCTCGTTAGCCTGCGTGGTCTCTCCAACCAGGTTCTCTTCCATCTCCCTCGTTCGGGCACTATGCCACTCACGCGGTGGAGATCCAGCTGGTCCGGTTCAGAGCCTGTAGATCACTGCTCATCTTCGCATAGGTTGCAACGACAAGGGTTTGATCAAGAGCACTCAGGAAGATGCCAATTGCTAATGTCGGCAGCAGCAGGTGTAATTTCTTGGACAGCTCCGGAGCACCCTCGCCGACAGTGCCGCCATGGTCAGCTGTGGGATTGCTGGCACTGCCGTGGCCGTCGACCGTTTCCCCGTCGTCCCCGTCACCAACGGTAGTCGCATCGGACGAGGGGATGGTCGAGGATCCGTAGCTCGCATCGGCGGATGAGCCGAGCAGCGGGCTGGCCTCGGACGGGCTGGCCTCGGACGGGCTGGCCTCGGACGGGCTGCCGGAAGAAGAATGCTGATCGTCAGCGGCCATGCTGTATTATGCATATGCAGCACACGGCTCACAAATTGCACCGAAGACCTTGACCTGTGGTGGCTTTCGCCTGCGACAAGTGCCTTGAGTTGAGTGTACTCCATCCGGCTTGCCATATTATTCAGCATGCAGTACTTACCTAGTACCTTCTGACCCGCCCCCGCCGATGGCGTAATTGCCGGAGCGGCCTTTCTTCCGAGTTGGAGAGATAAGCGGCTCGGACGACCTCCGATCCGGGTCCGGACCACGGCATGTCTGGACAGCAACGGAGCCTGGCATCTTGGCTCGACAACCGAATTAGAGTGCCCATCTGGTCTGTTTTCATTGTCATTTTTCGGCACAGTGTTGGCCCGACACGATCTTGTCATCAAGTTGACCCTGCTGTCCGGAGAAACACAACATCGAGACCCTCACAATCTCGACCAACGACAGCAATATTTCAGCTCGGGCGCATTCCGAGTGCTCTGCTGCTGACATCGACCACCCGAATCCTGTGGGCTGGAAGAAGCTCCCGGCTTACGAACTCAAACGCGAGCAGGACGCGGCCTCGACCTCGACCTCGACCTCGACCTCGACCTCGCACTCCTGAGTGCATAGCACAATCTACTCTGGGACCGGTTCTGGTTCGCCTCGCTCGGACCTGCAGGCGGTCACACGCCACGCAGCTCCTGCATGAATCCGATATTGTCATGAAGCTCAAAAGCAAACACGAGCCAGGCATGTGGCGCTCGGCTCGACGCAGGTACGGGACACTCTGCAAACCTTGATGCTGTCATCGGTCCTGAACGTGTTCGCCAGGTCTCACAGCAGGCCGAACAGCTGACGAGGAGACCCGGAGAGAGAGCAGAGAGAGAGAGCGAGAGAGGTAGGGAGCACTGCCTGTGTAATCCGTACAGTGTGCGATGGGAGGATTGCGCGCACAGACTTTGGACTGCTCGCAGTCAGCAGCGCGGAATTCCTCTATTATATCTCCGTACCGAGGAGAGCTTGACTGGGCCGGATTAAAACCATCATCTCCTTTTTTTTTTTTTTTTTTTTTTTTTCTTTTTTTTTTTTCTTTTTTTTTTTTCTTTTTTGGCTTTCGCCCAGGAACCCCCACAGGACCTGTGCGACCCACCTGTCATCAACTGCACCATGACTGCATGGTTGATCCATCGTCAACAGGAGATGAAGAGTGTTTGGGAGTGATGAAAGTCTTTTCCGACCTAATTTGAAAAGAGGAGCGGATGACGGGGTCTAGAATCCCGACGCGGTCACGGTCACTGCTTGAGATTCCGGCACGCTGGCAGTCAGCTCATCAGCTGAGCGGCGACGACGACCTGCATGATTCCCGCCACAGGGTATTATAGTATGCTCGTCATCCTGTTTGCAGCCACTAAACAATGGATACACAGCCATGTGCACAGGTCTAATAACCCGCACACCCGGGTTGCGCTCCGCGCCACAGCACCTCAAACCTCGCACTGGGATCTTCGGATCAACTCGTCGAACTGATGATCCTACTGGGCTGCCTCAGGACGATCCCCCCTCCCCCCCCCCCGGTACCTGGTAGGGCTGGTTTCGCCTCCAAGGATGTGTCCAAAATAGGACGGGCAGGTCACAGCACCCACGTCTCGATTGGAGTCCCGACTCCCCAAGTCATCCCGGGGGTCCGGCATCAACGAGAACGAGCGCTTGGCTGTCAGCCACACCTTGTGCTACGTCCATGCTGCTTTCTCTCAGCCGACTGCCAACTATCAACTATGTACTACCTTGTGCTCCGTACTGTTGGTTCTACAAAGTACCGATCCTCTGTACGGATACTGCTCGTCGCGTCGCGGTGTGGCCCCAAAAAGGGTGACGCCTGGTCTGGTTCAGCCTCTCCCGCCCCGGGGAATTCTATCTGCCTCGGTGTCACGCAACACCCACCGGCTTGGGAAGACCATTTCTCGTGCCAATGCCAAGAGCCGAGACAGACCACCAATCTGTCGGCCGGTGTGCACAAGTGCCAATGCTACACCTCAATTTCCGCCCTCTCCGGAGGGGCAGACAGGCTGAGCAAGCAGTTCGCCAACGCGAGATCGTCTCAAGCAAGGGTCGGCCCTCGCCTTCCAACCATTCCCACCCCCTGGCGTCTGATGTCACCGGCGAGACTTTTCCATCCATCACTCGGCAGCCCACTGGCTGCTTGTCAGATTAAGGCTGCTGCAGGCATCTCAGTCGGGCCTAGCCTCCAGCACTACGGTCTGGCAAGGTGTGGTTTCAGATCGCTCCAGGGGTGTTGCGGTGCCATCGCCCCAAGACATGTCGCTCCTGCGACCTGTCACCTCCCAGTTTTCCCACTCCCAGAACCAAGATTGAAGCTCCTGTCCCAAGCACCTAGGACGACTAGTAGGCCACGCCACGCGCCCACCCACATCCACACCACACATATGGTTGCCTCCGGGCCGCGGTGGCAGGCGTGGTCAGCGTGTGGGTGCTACGCAACGGGCCCATGGGCCATGATGGCCTGTCATGGCCGTCATGGCGCCTGGGCGGATGAGGATGGGGACAGGATGGGATGGGAATATATGGAGAGCATATGGCCCCGGGCCATTTCTCACACGCAGTAAATTTTCCGGCACGATTCAATCAGCCCAAAAGGCTAGGCCCCCCACATTTCCTGTCCTAAAAATATACTTGCAACGCACGCCGCGGGGCTGGGGTCAACTTCGTCAACCCTAGTCACAAAGTCACCATCGACCGCAAGAGTGCTGGTCCCTACAGCTACTCGCCCGGAGGTCTGGAATCCTACCTGCCAGCCTGCTGCACCTGTCGTTGTGCGGCATAGTTCTCTGCCCCTCCACTCTTGTTCCATTTACAGTGCCACCACCTGGCTCACGGATAATACGGAGTACATGCGACTCATATACCCTTTTTTTTTTTTGTTGCCGCAGCGTAATAAGCTTTCCATGTGCGATGTGATACCGCGCACAATTCCTCACCCTCTCATCCCTGGCCCCGAACAGTCCACAACAGTCCACAACGTTTACGGGAAAAGGGGGCCCCCGTAGCGTACAGCAGCATTGCATAGCCATCCACTATGGGCGCCTCTTCGATCGTAGGGCTCCGCAAGCCTGGTCGCTCGCGTTTCTCAAAAGCCCTTCCGGAGCCGCCCCCTACGGTGACCAGCGATACCAAGGACGCCCAGCAACTTGTTCTACCAGTCAGGAAGGACTCATTACCCTCCAAGTCTCATCCAGTCTTGCCACCCAAGGATATCGTCGTAAGGAAACCCATACCATCCAACATGGCGACCAAGGTGGTCAACAATACACCTCTGCCTCCACTTCCTGCCCTGACGAGGGTCAACAGTCCACCCACCAGCATCCCCAAGAGGAAACCTGTGGGAAGTGGAAAGAGTATCAAGAGCCCCCCAGCGAGTCTGAAGAGTCCTCCACAGCCCCAGCCAAGAGATGGAGACTTGTCTCCCGTCGAGTCCATAAGCAGCCTGCTGTCCGCCTATGGAACTGAGGATTCTGCAGGAAATCGGTACTCCCAGGACACAGCAGCAACCAAACACTCTTTCATTGAGCCCTCACCACCAAAGGTGCTACCAAAGGACACCCTCGAGGCAGGTCATCTGAAGCTGGATATCGTGTCACCCTTTGCTCTGCCGACGCCTGTGTCCTCCAGGATGAACACTACCAGCCAGGAGCAGTGGCAGCCGCGGCCACAAGGCGGCAGCAGGCAACAAGATCGTCCACCTACGCCCCCGGAGAAAGACAGCAGCTCCAGCACCAGGCCGACGACGCCCAAGAGCTCCAAGGCTGCGCTGCCGAGCCCTCCTGCGACTGACAGCACCTCTGTGACCAACCAGTCGCCAACACAGCCGCAGCTCTGGAGGAGGAGGTCACTGAAGGCAGTCAAGCCGTTGACTGTGCCCGAGTTGAAGCTCGCCTCATCCCACGGCTCCACCACTTCAACCCATCAAGTCACCACTGCAGTCAACAGCAATGACCATTCGTCGCTGTCCTACAAGCCGGAAGCTTCACAAATGGACATGAGGTCGGACTCTCCAATTCTAAACGGCTTCCAAGACTTTTCTAGGCCAGGTATCAACCATTCGTCGTCACAGAGGTCTCTTCAAGGCGACAACCCCTCGGCGGCGGCAGCAGCAACCATGGGTCACAAAAAGTCCAAGGAAACCCTAGACGGCTTCTCCGAGTATGCCCAGGAGCTTGAACAGGGCATGTCAGATGGCACGTACGCCACAGCTCAATACTCCCCGGCAGCGGAGCTCCACGGCCCACCCACACCTGAGTATGAAAGGGACGAGCCCCTCTCTGGCGGCCATGCTATGTACTCGCCCGCCTCGCCTCGCTCTCCTTTGACACCTCCCGAAGACCTGAGGCCTCTGAGCATGATCCCGGAATCTCCCGACCGCCCAGTTGAGAGCACAACCAGGCCAGCAGCAGCTGCCCCTCCTCCTCCTGGAGCGCCCCTGCCCAGCCTTCCCCCCAGGAGCTCTTCGCGACCCTCCTCGCGACCAGGCTCATCTTCTGCAACGGCTCCTGCTCCCGCCGGGATGGCACGCTCTCCACGCTCCGTCGCTCCGCCCCAGGGCCCAACCGTCGTCGTCTCCTCCGCATCCCTCGCCCCTTCCCCAGAGATCCGAGGCGCATCCCCACCGGCACACACCAGATCGAACAGCTCGGTGTCCACGCCCGCCATCGAGGCCACCGACGACGGCGAGACGTCGACCATCAGGGCGCCGCAGTCCCCGTCCTCCGCACGGCCCGCGACCTCGTCCTCGGCCTCGCAGCAGCAGCAGCAGCAGCAGCAGACGGCGGCGGTCGTCGTCAAGATGGCGCCGGACTCGCCCTCGGACCCGCAGCCGGGCGAGCCGGCCTACTTCCCGATGCGGCACTACCGGCTGCCGCACGTCGAGCGCGGCACGGTCCTGCCCGCGGCGCCGCTCAAGCGGAGCCAGCTCGAGTGCTTCGGCGGGCACTACCGCTTCGTGGCCTCGCGCAACGAGGAGCACCCGCTCGCGTGCCAGTCGTGCGACATCAGGGACAACGGCGCGCGGTTCACGTGTGCGCACTGCAACGTGAGGCTGTGCGGGGACTGCAAGGAGGTGCTGATGTTGAACGGGAGGGATCTGGAGAAGCTGGTGGAACTGTTGAGGGCGCCCTAAGATGCTTTGGGCTGGGAGAACAAGGTGTGGTGGGAGATGGGTGGGGAGCGGGGTGTTGTTCTGAACATTTTGCAAGTGTCTGGTTTGGCTTCGGTTCTTTTCTACACGGTTGCCTTCGTGCCTCCGTTGCCCTTCGATTCTGGTGTGGCTTTTCGGATTCTTTCGCACAACTTCTTCTACTTCACAGGTGGTATACATACAGGTGCTGGCGGTATACACGGTTGGAGGTCCCCCGGCCCCCCATTCAGGCATTTGTGGAAGGGGGGAAAGAACAAAAAGGACCAAACGAGAGAGATGCATACAGGGGGAGTTTGTGATTTTGCAAGGATACCAAAGACGCTGAAATGCGCTTCGATTCTTCTTGCCTCGACCTGTCACCTTGAGGTCCATCTTTTCATTTCCATTGGTGGCAAACAGGCATACCGATACAGTGACCTTGGATCAGTGGATCAGTCAAATATTTGGCTGGACTTGGGTTCATATCTTTGAAATAAAGAACAATGAAACGAGTATATCAATCATCTTACAAGAAGCCCGGCGCTGTTTCCTGGACCGCCTTTTTGGACCCTGCCACAATGTACGAAATACTAGATTTTTACGCTGAATTAGTCGCAATTGGCGTGCAATGAGAGAGGGATGTGGAAGTCCATGTGGAGATTGAGAGAGAAATAAAATCTCAGTCTATGGCGTCAAGGCTTCTAGCCTTTTGTCTTAATTCTAAACGGTATCTTGTGGTCAATTTCTCCCTGATTGTTGTTGCAGTTTGGGGGAAGGGGTGCGTTCGTTGATGCTGGTCAAAGGCCAAGGGTTCGGGTTCAATACTAAGTAAGTATCCAACAACCTTGACGCGACCGCGAATTTGCACCTGCGAGCCTCCAGGCTCAGACACCATCCTCCAACCAAATTTACAAAAATGCCGCCGCCGATCCCCAGGTTCGTCGAAGAAGAAGAAGAAGAAGAAGAAGAAGAAGAAGGCGACGAAGAGTACGCCACCTCTCAAGACTCGGACTTTGCGCCCGACGAGGACGCACCCCAGGGTGACGCCGAGGAAGGTTCCTCGGACGAGGACGCCGCAGAAGATGCCGGTGCCGCCACGAAGCCCACACCCGCACGCCGCAAGCGGAGACAAGCCGGCGATGGCGACGGCGCGGAGGACCTGGGCTTCGAGAACTCGGGCGACGAGGCCATCATAGAGAAGGGCAACAAGAAGAGGCGGAAGAAGGACAAGGGCCCGCGGCAGGATGACGACGGCGGGGAGGGCGGCCTGATCAAGACGCGGAGTATGCGCGCTGTCGAGTGAGTCGTGCTCGTCGGGCTGTTATCATGCTGACCACCTCGCACGGTCGCTGACAAGAGTATGGGTACGCAGCAAAGCAGAGCGCAGAACACAACCCGTTGCCGGGCCCGTGACAGTCGATGTCGACGCCCTGTGGGCATCCATGACAGCCGCCCCAGTCGTGCCTTCGACGCAGGAGCCAAGACCGGCAGACTCGCAGGAGGGCGAGCTGGAAGCCGGCGCACAAGACACATCCCGGCAGAACGGACGGGGCGGAGACGCCGAGCCGGGAGAGATGATCAAGATCAGGCGGACGTACAACTTCGCCGGCAAGGTCCACACCGAGGAGAAAATGGTACCACGCGACTCGGCCGAGGCCAGACTGTACCTGGCCTCGAAGAAGGACTCCGCCGCCGCCGCCGCCGCCGCCGCCGAGGATCCCGAAGCCGCAGACGACCCAGACCGGCGCATGCCGCGCAGGGCCTTCCGGTCGCGGTTCGAGCCCCTGGTCCTCACGGACGGCAACAACCAGCGCACGGACCTGAACCTGGGCATCGCGATGCGCCTGCAGGCGCGCGACGACAAGGCCAAGAAGCTCAACACGGTCGAGAAGTCGCGGATGGACTGGGCCGGCTTCGTCGACAAGGAGGGCATCAAGGACGAGCTCGCGCTGGCGGGGCGGGCCAAGGGGGCGTTTGCCGACCGGCAGGACTTCCTGGCCCGGACCGAGGCGAGGAGGGAGGAGGATGCGAGGAAGGTCAGGTTGGCGGGCAAGACTTGAGCTCTGTTTGGGATGTGCAGTGTGGCACACACGTGGACGGCGTTCTGAGATTGGTATGGATTTCATATTGGCTAGAGATACCCCTACTACGAATACAATCTTGCATTTGGAATTTCTCTCAAGAGAAGGTCTTCATAGACGTCTTGATACGGTAGCCCAAGAAACTCATACACGTAGTGAAACCTGTGCTCGAAGTCAGCGATTCACGCCCGTTCCATATGAATTCCGGGAGAGCATATTCACCTGTCACTCCCAAAGTATGGCTCCGAATTTCCCTCCAGATTGGTCACCCAGAGCCACGGCGCCCCAAACGCTCCCTCATCCAGCGCCTCTTGAGTCGCGTGCGTAAGCATGTCCTTCACGCGCTGCTCCTTCGCCGCCGCCAAGATGGTCTCGCACTCGTCCGGCGAGAACTTGCCAAAGTCGGCCAACACCTCCGCCAGCACATCGACCTGGGTGATGTTCAGATTGGGAGGCGTCCAGAACGCCCGGAACAGGTGCTCCATCGCGGCGTGGTAGGTCTCGGCAGGGTAGTTGCGCTTGATGTGGTGGAGGCACCTCAGGGGCTATATGGGACGTTTAGGCGATAGACACAGAGGTCATCAGGCGTGCTGCTACTGACGAGGATGGTCATTGCCATGGGCATGATGTCTTTAGGCGGACGCATGCCAGGCCTGCCGAAGTAGGCTACGGCTCGGGGGCTCTCGTAGACCCAGCCATAGCGAGCTTTGGCGGGCACGCTCCAGGGTGGTTTGTTGCCTCTCATCGCGGCCGATGTCAGCGTCAAGATTGCGAGCACGGATTACCCAACAGAGCCCTGTGCACTCACCAGTCTTGCCGTTCACCGCGCCGAGGAGGATGGGATGGAATCTGGCATGATCGATCCTGTGAGCTTGTCTCGCCCGGTTCAAACTCCCGGGATTTGCTTTTGGGGCATGACCGACTCTACTTGGACGCCATGGGACTCTAGTGTCTTCAGGTTGCGGATGAGATGTGCAAAGCCAAGATAGCTGTACAGAGATGCTGCCAGGTGGAATTGCGGTCAGTACAGTCGAGCCGATCGATGGGCGCAAGAGGCGAGGATCACGTGAGGCTGACCTATGTCAAAATAACAATCGATTCGGCGAGTCATGATTGCACATAAGAAAGCAGGAACGGAATGGTTCAAGAGAAATAACAAATTCTCAAAATTATCAAGAGTGCGGTGAGTTGAGGTGCGGAGGTGAGGAGCCTCGGCTCGTTGAGCGAGGTGGTGCGGTGTCCCCAGACATGGCAGAGCAACTCCAAGGGAGCCAGGACCATGTCAGATCAGTACTTAATCACCAAACGTACTGGCCTACAACCTAACCCATTCCTCCGATTAGACGTTTCGTGGCCAACATGCCTACTGCCTAGGAGTACATACTGGTTGTGCATGCTGCCTGATCATCAGAACCATCCTGCCATTGCTCCGCCATCAATCCGCCGTGACCATGTCTCCAAACAAGCCTGTAGCTCTCGTGGTGGGAGCCTCGAGGGGAATCGGAAGACAAGTAGCCATCGACCTGGCCAAGAACAACTACATAGGTATTCCATGCCAAGCACCACCACGCGCAAGAGTAAACGCTGAAAGGCTTGCCCGACAGTGGTCGTCGCCGCAAAGTCCACCAGCGACGCCTACGCCTCGTCCACACCCTTTCCACCAGACCCAAACTCACCCCAGTCCACCATCAGCACCGTCGAGCGAGAGATTCGCGAGGCCGGCGGCGAAGCAACCGCCATCGCCGTCGACGTTCGGGATTTCCCTAGTGTCGAGGAGCTGGCACGGAGTACCATCGAGGTTGCTTTGCCCACCCCCCCACCCCCCCCCACCAACTGCATTTTGGATTCACGCGCCTAGCTGACGCCCGCCCTCCTCAGAATTACGCCCGACTCGACCTTCTCATCTACAATCCGGGCGCGATCTGGTGGGCCGCCGTTCAGGACACCCCCATGAAGCGCTTCCAGCTGATGCAGCGCGTCAACGTCGAGGGCCTCTACGGCGCGGTGCAGGCTTGTCTCCCCCATCTGAGGAAGAGCACGGTGGGCGGGCGCATCATCATCGTCAGCCCGCCGATCTACAGTCGCTTCTTCCGGGGCAAGACGGCCTATGCGATGGGCAAGACGGGGATGAGCGTCTTGACGAAGGGGTTGGGCATGGATTTCGAGAGGCAGGGACTGGTGAGGGATGGGGAGGGGGGTTGTGCCGTCAGCAGCATCTGGCCTGCTGTGGTGAGTGTGCCTCCCCCCCCCCCTCCCCCCGGGCGCTCACCCCATCTGCTTGCATACAATGCAAGAAGACGTCTTGGTACTCATTTTCGGTCTTCTGAGATGATATGCTGACAACTGCCTGTAGTCCATACAATCCGCGGCAACCGAGCAGTTCACGCGCACCAACCCCTCCGAGACGTCCGACCTGCGCAAGCCGACCATTTTCTCGGACGCCATCCTGGGTATCCTACGCGCCCCCGCGCCCGCCGTGAACGGGCAGCTGCTCCTCGACGAGGACTTCCTGAGGGACCACGAGGGCATGACGGATTTCTCAAAGTACTCCGTCGTGCCGGGGAGCCATCCTAGACGCATCATGCCCGTCGAGCTTCCGAACCTGTCGGTCAGGGAGCAGGACGACGAGGGCAAGCGGTACGATAGCGCAAAGGCGAGGAGGGAGGCCGTGCTTAAGTTGTGATGTGATTTGAATGACACGTTGCCGCCAAGCTAGGAATGACTTGAGTGTGAGACGGGGCGAAAGCCTAAACGTCGAGGATGATGTGGAAGCACTACCGACATCCGTCCCAGGTAGGTACCAGACAATTTCCGATAGCCAAAGCTTGACAGGAGGAGCTTGGATTACACGTGCTCGCGTTATCGCGAAAACGATGCGAGAGAATACCCACGCAAGCTGTGACGCGTTGCCAGCGACGTATATATGATAGAAAACCTGTCGGTCCAGGGGCCATAAACGGGGAGTCACCCTAAGCTGGAGTTCTCCGATGCTGGTTGCAGCTAGTTTCCAACTTACAGTGACAACATCTTGAAAGCCCCAACTATGACAGCTCCATCTTGTCCCCTGGATCAGATAGTCGTCCTGTTCAGGCAGGACTTCTATACTTGGAAGTTTTGATACCTTGGACTTGCCCAAGGCGCTTCAGCGTGACGCAAATTGTTGTTTGGCCCCAAGGGCTATTATATGTATTCTTCTCGCTCCCTTGCAAAAGTATGGACTCTCTCAGGTTAGGTAGCTCAAACCAGATCCGCTGACCGTGAACGCCTTCCCTTTGCAAGTCCTCGTACCCGGCCGTTTCCAAGTATCCAAGTCTATACCAAACACGCCAGATTTTCTCAAACAATTTGACCCGGCGCGATGCAACGAGGTCAGCTCACAGAGTCTGCGTGCTGTGACTGGCCGGTCTTCTCGGTGCAGCTCGCTCTTGCTCCTCATCCTCGTCGCTCGTCGTCTCGTCGGCGCGCTTCTTGGCGCCCACCCCAAACAGGTCGCCCACGGCATGCGTCAGGCTCTTTGCGCGGTTCCGAAAGCCGGCCCTCTTCTTGGGCCCGTCGATGGACGACTCCCCCTCGAAGTCGCCGTCGGCCGTGCGGCTTCTCTCGATGGCGCTCATCGTGCCGACGCACTCCTCCGAGTCCTGCTCGAGCTCGTCCTGCGGCACATACAAACTGTTCCGGAGGCTGGGCCTGCTGAGCCGCCTCCGCGACGGTGGCCGCCTCGCCTCCTTGAGCAGGGTGGACGGGACCAGACCCCTGACGGCCAAGTCGAAGGGTGAGGGGGAGAAGATGTGGCTGCCGTAATGATGAATGCGTGGCCGGGGCGCAGAGGTGGACGGCCGCGACGGCGAGGCGTTGACGTCTGCCGGCACGTTCAGTATTGGAGGCTCTTGACTTGAAGGAGTCGTTGGGTGCGTTGCGGGCTCTGAATGTATGGGCGTGGCGCTCGATACCGATACCGCCGAGTCGGTTGAAAGCGCCTGTTGGATACCTGGATGCACGGGCGGCTCTCGTGATGGTGTCCGCAGCAAAGGGGCAGACTCGTTGGCCTCTCCTGTGGGGAACAGTGATGCTCTGGAATTGGTGCCTCCTTGTGATCTGGGCGTGGGGACGCCCGTATCCGCGAGGACTGCCAACGGCTTGTTGACGGCATCCATGAAACTAACTCGCGATGATCGCCGGCTCCTGGCGTCGCTGTTGCGATGTCTCTGCGCCCCCGGTGATTGAGGGACATTGGTGTCTTGTTCTGCGAGACGGATGGTCTCTTCGATGTCCTCCTCATCAGATAGTGTCTCTTCTTCGTCCTCATCTGCTGGAGGCCTGCCGCTGGTGATGAGAAATACGCCGAAGAAGGTCAGAATGCAGCCGCCGATGAATTTGACGGCTCGATCTGCCGTGGTGCGCTCGAAGTCTCGGTAAAGAACGGCGCTTCCGATGATCACACAAAGTGTGAAGGAGACGAATTGAATAGGTATAACCTGCGTCGAGTCGAATCTTTGCAAGGCTTTGTTCACATATCGTACTTGCATGATGGCTGTTCCGAGCAGGATCGCTATCAAGACGTAGGTGACCGGTGTCGTGAAGGCTCTGAATAGTGTCGAGGACAGCATTGACGCGACGCCCTTGGTCGAGAGGGCAGTATAGCCACCAAATAGGCCGACCAGCCCAAGGTCGATCAAGATGGTGCGATTTCCATATTTCGGGCTCAGCCACATGAGCAGAATAATCAAACCCATCGTCACGCCCATGTAGACCTCAAACCCCGTGGTCGTGATGTGGTCCCACACAGCATGCGGGTCCAGCTTCGTCTCCTGCGTGTTGGCGCTGAAGACGACCGTGACCGCACCGCCCACGGCGATGACGACTCCCCAGAAGTCCCGTTTCCTAAATCTCTCCTTGAAGACGATCGGCGCGATGACACAGTTCGAGATGAGCGCCACGACACCGAGCGGCGAGACGATGGACGCAGGCGCAAAGCCGTACGCCAGAAAGTTCCCCATCTCCCCCACCGTGATCAAGATCTGGCCCAGCCACCAGTACGGCGACTTGAGGTACGTCGAGGGCGCCTTGGGCATCCCGTCGTCGTCGTCGTCGTCGTCCGAGTTCCTCGACCACCGCGAGTCCCCCGAGCGGAACGACCGCGTCAGGGGGTCCGACTCGCCCGCGCCGTCTTCCTCGTTGGGGCCCTCATTGGCGCCCGCGGTCCCGTCCCCGGCCTCGTCGAGGGCGCCGTAGCCCCGCGAGGAGCTTCCGTTCTTCGCATGCCTGAGCGCCTGCTTTGCGCGCTCGCGGGCTCGTTTGCGCTCGCGGTGGAGGCGTATGTGCGCATACCGCTGGACGTTCAGGGCGAGGGCGATCAGGATGTTGCCGACGATGGCCGTTACTATGCCGATGAGTGAGGACCAGTTCTTGGTGGTGTCGCCGGAGTCGTCGCCGCCATCGCCGTCGTCGAAGAGGTAGTGCGAGGGCGTGTAGGCAGGTATGAGGTGGGAGATGGTTCGAGCGGACAGGGAGGGTAGTATCGGTAGGTACATGGCTGCTCAGAGGTCGTCGTCAGTCGGGGCCGGCCGGGGACTCGAGTAGCGTCTGGGTGTGGGTCGTATCATGGATGAAACTCGGAGCTGGTGTTGAGGAATCGACCGCTCTGAGGAGTGTCGTCGTCGCGATATTCGCAGGTCCGCACGCGGATGTGAACAGGCGTGGGCGCACGAGAGGAAAAGATTCGTCCGACGGCAAAGGGCTGACAGGACTTGGACGGGTCGCCGAGGCCGAGGAGGAGAAGGGGAAGGGGAAGGAGAAGGAGAAGGGAGGGGGGGGGGGAATAGACGGCGGAGGTGTGCAATGTCGATAAGAACAGACCGCAGCAGCCGAAGGAAGAGAAATGAAACACTGCCAGAAAATGCACCGAGTGGTAATAAGCACCGTGCTCTGGAGTCCCAAATATCAATGTGGATGCCAATGTCGACCGCAGGCCAACATGCAAAAACCATCAATATGCGCATGCAGTAGTAGTAGCCTTGCAGTCAATGGAAAGAAATGTTGGAACTACCAGACTAGTGTCGTGAGGCTCGCGGCATCGGCATCGGCATCGGCATCATCATCATTATGACTGGGCGGCATGGCATGGCATTGCATTGGATGGCATGGTACGGGCGGAGGTTTTGGTTAGATCAGATCCGGGGCTCAAGCCAAGCAGGCCAAGCAGGCCAAGCAGGCCAAGGTCTCGCGTCGGGCTGCATAAACCCATGCCATGCCGCCCAATGCCCACAATTACCCCATGCCGTCGTCATCTCCACCAACGGCGCGCATGGAGGCGTTCGCCGCCGGGGGTGTGGCGCTGCATGTCTGGCGCTGCAGGTCTGGCCGTCGCAGTTGCCGGCCCCTCTTGTGCGCAGTACGGCGGCCCCTGTAAACGGACCCGACCAATACAAACCGAAAACCGACCTGCCAGCCTGGCTACTTAAGTACTTTTAAGTATGTCTAATCCGGTCTGGGTCTGGCTCAGGAACGGCCCCATCCATCACATCCGACGACATTTGATGAAGCATATAATAAGATACTTGTTTCTTTCCAACTTCTATCAACATCATTGACGCCGGCTACATATTGTCCCCGGTGAACGGTCCAGGCGTCAATGCTGTCAAGCTCGTAGCCTTGATGTTTTACAATGTCATTGACGACTCAGGCATGTGAGCCCTCCATGCGTCTTCCAAGTCTACGCGCTGTCTAGTCTGATGAGGTGAGCCAGGCCTAAATCAAGACGGAACTATTGGAAAGAAAGACAACACTTAGATATCTGTTTCAATACTTGTTGGACTTCTGCTCGGGCGCAATGGCTATTGTCGACCATCTGCACCAAAGGAGACCCGCGCCCAACATGCCACCTCCCAGTTGTGTCTCACTACTCTCCCACTTCTCAACCACGACGCGAGGCATTCGCTTTTGCCGAGACTCAAAAGACCTGTAAATCATATAATTGGCTCTGACATGGGACGCTCCTAATGCTTATACATGAACCAGACTTTTTTGCTCTGGGAAATCCCCTTGTCAATGGTCCCTGTCGTGCAATGGGCTTTTGGTTTACTACCACCAATACGCACGCCAGTCCCTCCTTAAAAAAACCGAATAAACGAACTGTTAGTTCGTTCATTCTATCGATTATTTATTTGTGCCGTTGGTCTACATTCAGGCTCACAATTCCACCAGACAGTTGCGCACAACTCAGACATTTCCACCAGAGGAAGGTAGTAAGACTCTTTCACTTTGGTATGGGAAAGGAGGGGGGGGGGGGGGAATGCTCCTTAAAAGGACAACATTAAACGTGCTCTGTGGGAGGCATTGCTGATAAGACATACCCACATATGAGTTAATGTCCCGTTAGGTGACTGCAAGAGATTACTTGGAGCTATTGCACTTGAACCCAGGTCGTCATACCGGGTACGTCTTCTTGTAAACACGTTCACAGCCTCATCTGCCTTAAAAAAACAAAACCGACGCCCAACTGAATATTCATCTGGATTGGTATATCGGGGGGGAAGTTTTTCCTTACTATGATATATGTCATTGTTGCTCCCACAGCTCCGGAGCCGTTCTGCCAGAAATCACAGTGCTTCGTAACTGTGACTCGTATGCTCCTCGCAGCCTAATCAATACATGAGGAAATAGCTGGATGAAGTCTCATATATTGAACGTCGTGATGATCTCCAGCTCCAGGGCTCTCAGTGCTGCACTGTACACAATCTCAGAGAATCTCAATGCCCTTTCCTTTCCTCTCTTCGCGTCATATTGGTATTACTTTTTCAGAGGCAATTGGTGTTTTTGTAGGTTGATAGCTATAGCAATAGCCCAGTCCGCCTTGGACCGGAGGCATACGGCCACCAGAAGGAACTAGCTGGCCAAATGGCTAATTGGGCTAAATCGGCCCAATGGCAATTAGAAGAGACCATATGCATATACGCTTAATCCCTTTGGCATACAACGATAATTTCCCTTTTGTTTCTTCTGCTAAACATTATTAATAACAACAGCAAATACACTTATTTTCACCCCTTATTTAAACCTTTTTATATATAAAGATTAACTTACTAATACTAATTAATAGTTAAATAGTTAACTATAAACAGCAAGATAAAAGAAATAAATCTTGCTTTAAAAACCGCTGCAATGTTCCCTAAAAAAAGTATACCACTTATAATAATAAGCTTTATACTTTTAGCAAAAAACAATAAATGGCTTATAAAGAGACTTTAATAAAATTATCACTAGCAAAAGGCTATTTTCTTTAACTATTAAAAATAGCTAAAAAACTTTAGCAAAAGTTATTATTAGCAATCTTTTTAATATATCTACAATGTAGAATAATATATAAACAACTTTAAAACCTTTTTATAAATGCTAGCAGCTTATTTAGTGCTATATTATACTCTTAAGAAAACAATTAATTTTATATAAAAACACTAAGACCTTTTATAAGGTTATAATAGCAAGCAACTAATTAATAAACCTTTTTATTAAGTGCTTTTGCCCCTATAAAAATCTTATAATCTTTTTTATCTTTACTATGCAATAAAAGCACTAATAGCATATATATAAATAAATACATTAGCAACCCTAAAGCACTCTATATTATATTTTAACCCTTTTCCTATTTATTTTTACTTTATTTTTAAGCATATATATATATATATAATAACTTAATTTCCCCTTTGCTTTTTACCCTTTGCATTTTATCATTATGCTACATTTATCTTAGGAATCTTTATTCCTTAGATTAAGCAACCTAAATTAAACTAGTATAGCCGATCTTAACAATTTAAATAACCCTTTAGTTAAAGAGATAAAAACCTTAGTATTTAACTAAGTCTACAATGCCTAATAGCCTGTTTTAATATTAAGCAATCTTTTAGCAGAAATCAAAATCTCCTAAGCAATATAGCCCTTATTTAACGCCTGCCTCTAGTATAAAAAGATATAGCTAAGCGCTAGTTAAATATATTTAAATATAATAGTTACTAAAGCAATTGCTACTTGCCTTAAATAGTGTAATAACAACTTTTTTTATTACTTTTATAAAGATTTTAGTAGGTAAACTACTAATATATTTAACGCTGTCCCCTTTAACTTACGCTGCAACCTTAAGTAAATTCTTCGTTAAAATAAAATTTATATTAAGCAAAATAATACTTTTATTAAACTATATTTAATAGCCTTCACTGCTTATAAAAAACCCTTTAAATAAAACCTAATTAAGCTTTAAAACTTAAAACTTAACCTAAGGTTATATGCTTATAAATAGCAGCAAGGCATTTTACTACTAAAACCTCTTTAACCTTTACAATAAAAGAAAACACCTTAGTAAAAGCCTTAAATCTGTTAAAAAAAACCTTAGCAAAAATAACTAAACAGCATACAATAAACCGTTAAAAAACCTTTAACATACTCCTAAGTTAAAAAAGCTTTAGGAAGTAGCTTGCAACAAAGCTTCTTGCTATTATTGCTTTTATTACAACTATAATAAAACCCCTTACAACCGCTATCTCTACTATATATATAATAAACTATATAACGCCTGCAATCAAACCCTTTAAAAATGCCTTTTTAGTTATACCTATAATAAAACCCCTTAAGGTTGCCTCTAAAACAAAGCCCCTCTGCGTTAGTTTTAATAAACTATATAATAAGACTGCAATTATTGCTCTCTAATCGTTTATATATACTATATAACACCCTATTCCTAGTATTAAAACCGCTTATATACTGTTATAATCTCTAGCAATATAACCTATACAAGACCCTTTCTCTACTTAAGTACCTAAACAACCACATTAACATTTAGACTTTAATTAGCTTTATAAAGATATATAGCCTAGATTAAAAGTATATAGGCAAGCTATATAACCTATTAGATAATAAGCTTAAAACCTTCTTTAGTTTTTATTAGCACGCTTAAATTAAGCTTAGCTAGTTTTATGCTGTTTTTTCAAAGATTTTAACCAGCTATACTCAATAATTCTATAAAAGCTACGTTACCCGTTTTA
This sequence comes from Dendrostoma leiphaemia, assembly GCA_026120015.1. Classification (NCBI taxonomy): domain Eukaryota; kingdom Fungi; phylum Ascomycota; class Sordariomycetes; order Diaporthales; family Erythrogloeaceae; genus Dendrostoma; species Dendrostoma leiphaemia. Next base: position 49,954 of record JALRMF010000199.1, read on the forward strand.
ATACGTTTATAAAAGCTTACACTAAAATTAAACAACATTTTAATATAAAAGTTAACTATCTTTACTATTATATAAACTAGACTTTAACAACCTTTAATAAAATTAAGCAGCAAAACAAAGAAAAAAACTTTTATAAAGTCTTTGAGATTTTGCTTAATAAGCTATAATTATGCTAACGTGCTTTAAAACTAAATTATGCAAGCAAATAAGCACTTAAGACTATAGTAATTAAAGCTTATTATAAAGTATATAAACTTAAACATGCTCTTTTTAAGCCTACCATTACTTATAAAAAGCTATTCTCTAACTTATGCTCTTTAATCAAAACTTACCTTGCCTATAGTTTATAATAGCAACTAACCGCTAATAAAGCAAATAACTAGTATTATTTAAACTACTGCTATAATAATAATTATAGCAGAAGTAAAAGCTTTTGCAACAGTTTTTATAGCGACTTCTATCTATATAACAGCTTTCAAAGCTATAGTAGCAATTATTACAATAACTGCTCTCTTTAGCAGTATATGCCTTAGAAGAAAAAGTGCTATATATATAGCAAAGAAGATTATTAGTTAATAAAATACTCTTAAGAAGAATGCAACTAATTACATAACTAGTTTATTGCCAACTATTAGTTTAATAGCAATAACCTTAACAGCTTTGAAATGTACTTAGCAAGTTATAAAAATAATAAAACAAACTAAATATAGCTAAAAAACAAGGTTAATAATAATAATAAAGACTATAAAAAGAAAACCAAAGCCTTTACTTAGCTTGCAAACTAAGGCTTTTTATACCGCTTTACTAGTAATAATATTTATTTTGCTAATAGCTCTAATATAAACGCTATGCAATTCTTTATCAAAGACTGTTACACCTAGTTATAATTTTAAGGCATATTACCTAATATAAGTACTGCAAAGGTATCTATAGCTAAAAAAAAGCAATTCCTTGCCTTATAATAAAAAAACCCTTTTATTAAGCTTAATAAATCAATAGCAGAACAAGCTTTAATCAAATTTGGCAAAGGATTAATAGCAAACTTAATTAGAACTATCGCCGTTAATACTCTAATTAAGCGTGTTAACTTTTATATGCTAGATGCTCTAATGCCCTTTTTACTTTGCCTTGCAAATATAAACCGCTTATATATTTAATTTAATAACTTAATAAATCAACTTATCTATAACAATAAAACTATCTCTATTATATGCAAATAAGGCTACTTATGGTTTTTTTTAAGTAAAGAGAAATAAATAGGTGTTTTTTTTTATAGAAATAGAGCTACAATGCTTTTATTATTGCTTTGGCCACTTAGCAATATATTGATTTTACTAGCTGCTTAAAAAGGCTAATTATAATAATATTAATAAAGATATACTATAGTTAATTAAAAAGTTTTATTATTATTGCTAATTATACAGTAATACCCTTTAGCGCTTTAAGTTTACTTTAAAAAACAACTGTAAGTTTAATTACAAAATTTTTACAAACGTTATATATCTCAAAAGTCGCCTTATTCTTTACATTTTAAACTTCTTAACAGCTTTCTACAGCAGCTATTTTCTTTTATCTCTCTTAGCTAAAAACACTTAAAAAACCCTATGCCTATTATAAATTAATACCTATTAAAAACCTTCTAATGTAATTATATACAACGCTGGCATTAATTTTGCCTTTATAGAGTTTAAATTAAAAGTTAGGCTAATAAAAATTATATATAAATAAGTCCTTATTAAAGCCTATTAGTTAATTAGCAAACTAAAACAATACTACGCTCTACTTTAACAAACCTTTAATATCTTATACAATAAGCTTTATAATATAACGTTTAATAAAGCAATTTTGCAAATAACCCTTAAGGCTATTAATAATACTATTAAACCCTATAAGCTCGTTTTTACCCTTTTTGTTTTTAGCGCATACCCTTATATAATAACCAATTTAACCTTATTACTATTAACTATTAAAAGAGCCAAAGCAATACAAAAGGCTATAAAGGCATTATGCAAAACAGCAGCTAAAAGACAAATAAAGGGTGCTCTTAATACTTAAAACAGACTATCTATTATAAATGTGCTTAAGCTTTTATTTTAAAGTAAGGTATAAGTTTAGCGAAAAAAAAACGGCTAATAGGGGCTTTATAAGATTGCAGCTATTAATAGTTATAATATTACCCTTAAAATGCCCAATAAGCTTATTACCTTTAGATTAACCATCCTTCAACCTTACTATTACAACCCTAATACCTTTATTCCTCCTCTTTTCCTAGCGACCACCTATCGCAACCTTAATACTAACGCTCCTCTTTTTTCCCTAGCAACTAATAATAAAAACCACTAGCTCTTTAATAACGCCGCTAATGCCGTTAATGCTATTAGCGATATAATTATAATTGCTACAAAGCCTAAGCGAAAAAAACAACCTCTTAGCTTAAAAAACAAGCTGGCTAGCGCCTTTCTAACAAGGAAAAAAAAAATAACTACAACCTTACTGTCAAGTTAAAAAACAACAGCATTATAATAATCCTAAGCAAGCTATTTAAAGCATTTAACGCTTAAAAGATAAATAACCTTGTCAGCTATAGCATTTTTAGCTTTAAACACTATAGCAAAGCTAGGCATAATAGCCACCGCATCTTTAAAGCCTATATAATATAAAAAGTTAAAAGCAAAACTACTAAGCTTTATAAAAAGTTACACCTAGTTATATAAAGCTATAACAACAAAAAAAAAGCGTTTATTTTAACATAGTTTTCTATAATTTAATATACTAGCTAGCGGTTAATTTTAGCCCTTGCGCCGTTACTATTGCAAGGCAGCATAACGCTATTATTACGCAATATTACCTAAGCATACCTATAATTACAAACCAAACTTACACATACTATACTAGCTGCTGTTTTAGCTGCCCTATAGACTAAATACCCTTAAAACACTATTATTAAAGTAATTAAGCTACTTTACAACATTGCCAAAATAAGCGTTTACTAGTTTGCTATGTACCAGGGCTACCACTGGGAAAAGCTTAATATATTAACCTTAACCTATAACTTATGCCTTTTAATTACCAACAAACCTTTAAAGACTTTTAGCCTTATTAGTATACAAACTAACAATACTTTTATCTTAGCTACATTAGCTTTTTTAACACTAAAAAATTAAAAGTTGCAAAAGGCCTAGCTTAAAGCTAAGCCTAAAACCTTCTTTTCCCTTAGTACTGCTTTAGATTTCAACAGCGCTATATTAATAATAAACAAAGCTAAGCTAAACCTAAAGCAAAAAAGTCAAGGCACTAAAATTATTTCCATTAATCTTAAGTCAGCTAACCAAGCCTAATAATATATAAAGCAATGTGCTTATAATGCCTATATCGCCTTAATTTGCCAACCAAAGGCTTTTTTCAACCTATTTATTGCTGCCTAGATTTAAAACCTTAATAAAGGCAACTATATAAAGCTTAATAATTGCCTACAATAGCAACTTAATAACTTATCAAAAGGGCTATAATACATTCCCCTTAATCTAGCAACAGCTAAGCTTTTTACATTTGCCAACGGCTCCCTAGCCGGCAATAAAAATTTAAGCTCCTAGATTAGATTTATTCTAGCAATTAAAAATAAAACTAATATTAATAGTTAATTTACATTAATAGAAAACCTTATGCACTAGAGTTCCACTAAGTGTAAAAGAGTTACTTAGAGCTTTTTAGCGTTAGAGATTTACAAAACTATTAACGCTTTTAATATTAGTCTCTTAATAGAAACGATGCTCCGCCTAATAACCAATAAACTCAGCCTTCCTATAATGCCCCTAATCGTTTATATAAACTTATATTTTTTATATAAGTGCTTAGTTAAATTAAGCACAACTAAAAAAAAGAGGCTAATAATTAATATAATAGCTTTACATTAGTTATATAAATAGTATAAGATTACAAAGGTATAGTAGGTTAATAGCAATGACAACCCTGCTAACGCTATAATAAAGGCTACATTAAATAAAGCGCTGGAATGCCTAGTTAACAACAATAAGTTAATAATATAAGTAAAGGGTTTTATTTAAAGGCCTACAAACTAGGCAATAAGTGTATTTCTTTTATACAATATAACTATTACTTGTTTCTTTTTTATTTAAGCAATTAGTTGCTTATAGCTTAAGTTTTAAACCAATCTTTTAAAATATATAACAAAAGGTTACAAACTAATACAAAAGACTACTAATATAGGTTAATAGCTATAGCAATAGCCTAGTCTGCCTTAAACCAAAGGCATACAGCTACTAAAAGAAACCAGCTGGCCAAATGGCTAGTCGGGCTAAATCGGCCCGACGGCAATTGGAAGGGACCGTACGCGTATACGCTTAATCCCTTTGGCGTACGACGATAGTTTCCCTTCCGTTCCTTCTGCTAGATATCATCAACAACAACAGCAAATACACTCGTTTTCACCCCCCATTCAGACCTCTTTGTATATGGAGATTGACTTACCAACAGTTTTCTTGAGTATTGGGGGGACAGGTCACAGGAAAGTCCCAGCCCCCAAACCTAATTTCATCACCGTACCTTGTCTTGATGCCTCGAATGCCTTCATAATCTCATGGAGTGCTTGGGAACATTCAAACGAGCGAAGCCCCATCGTCGTGACAAGATCGCAGTCACAAAGTGCAAAAGTTCTAGCAACATGGCTTCTGTCAGGATACCCAAGTCAGTAACCCAGCTGGAATAGTACTATTCAGGACAACCTCCCGCAACTTTCCCTCTGGATAGCCAGATTACATACCAGGAGGTAGCAGCCAGCTAAGAGGAAACCCCCAGTGCCGCAGCGTTGGATTGTGATGCACCCCCCGCAACCCGTCTCATCAACCCACAAATGCCCATCAGCGCCCTTCACCTTCAAGTATCTAGGTAACTCCACACACTCGCGGTTTACAGTTCTTATGAATGAGGAGTAGCACCTTGATCTTCGCCGAATCTCTAAGGTGTACGCTGACTCTGCGTGATAGCAGTGCTTTGTAGTTATGGTTTATGGTCTTCTTGCAGGGTGGTGCCCCTGCTTCTAGACTGGGCTTGAGTATTGTGCTCGGGCACTCAATCACAGAATTTTCCTGTGCAATGTGCACACTGACCTTTGTTCCGTATGATTATTTTCAAAGTGCTGGTTCTTCAAATACATAGCATGACAATGTTCAGTCGCTTTGCAACTTGAACGTGGGGCATTGTGGCCATGTCTTCATCGATATTAGGCATAGACGTTCCGTGAATCCGTTGCACTGAAGAACCCCTTCCCCCACCCCGATGGCGTTTAGCGGTTGAACTGATTCAAATTCCTGAAGGACGCGTAAGCCAAAAGCGACTTTGCCAACAACTCACAAGAATAGATGATAACCGTCTCTCCTCTTCAGATCCACGGAAACTCTAATTCGCATGGACACCAACGAGACCAAAGAGCCACGTCCGAGGCCGAGCTATTATCGGATTGCTAGTTGTGGTATACTGTATTCCTTACCTGTCTGCCCCAACTGAGCATCCCCCCTCCCCAATGGCATGGAATATGCTTGCCATGCCAAGGAAACACGATGTTGTATTTCAAGGTTGTGGTGATTCCCCGCCTTCGTAACATCGAGGAAAGAACAGTGTTCGTCCGAATCCAACAATCATCCGATTGACGCGTCCGCGCCAAATTAAGTCTACATCTGGCGATGCGACAGTACGGAGTACCGCCATCATGGTTCTAACGACGCTGCCGAAAGCTACATGCTAATATGGTGGGCGTGCTGGAAGCAGACGTAGAAGAACCTTGCCGCTGGTCAAGACTCACTGTCCGTTGAGAGACGCAAATGGGTTGTGGGCTGGAGGCTGATTGCTGGCCAGCCTCGTGTGGCCTGGTTGCTATCAGTTCGCAAGTAGACTTTCCGGCGGGCCGTGCCGAACGCTTTGTTGAGCATCCTTTCAAGGTTTGGTAAGCCTCCAGCTTGCACTGTAAGAGGAATGTGAATTCGTGTTTTTGTCTACGTGCCCCGGACACCCTGACTCGTTGCTTCAGGACGAATGCTTTTGAGGACGTCAGCTCTGCTTGCATAAAGTAGGTACTTTCATCTCGGAATAGTACAAGTACATACAATTACGCGCATATACACGTCCGAGGACGGGCCGTCTGAACATCGTACAGACGGTCGAGCCTCTTCCCAAAAGTATATGTCAGGGCCTGGGCAGACCACCTAGGCCTACATCTGGGAAACGCAAGTCTTTGTTTTCTCGAAACAATCCCGACGATCTCTGAGGGTCTGTGTTGTCGGATCACAATTGTAAGCTGTGTCCGTGTCCCTATAGTGTCTCTCAATTCGCGGTCCAAGTCCTGGCTTGACGTCCACAGGGAATAGCATGCCTTCGTATCTGTCGACCGCAAGGATTTGAGCAGACCTATCGGTATTGCATTACTTATAGTGAAATGCATGATGAACCCTGAAAGTGATATTATGGACCACAAGACCCGGTCTGATTGGGCTCAAAACCACGGTCTCCAACAAATTCCAATTTCGCCAGACACGAAGGCCGTACGGCTACTTCGGGTTACAATGACGACGGCTGGCCAGATTTTCTGAATTCGGTCTCGAGTCAGAATCCTACTCAGCATCATGAAGCTACCCCCGATTTGCATCGAGGGCCATCTCCACGCTCCAAGGGCTCGGATCTTCTGATACTAATTTACTTTCATTGAAGCAGTATAAATCCTCTCAGTGTTGCATATTCATATGAATAGTTGGGGGAACGTTATTTCATAGCCACGCGTTCATTGTTGGTCACAAACCTTGGCCCGGGTGCTTACAAAGGATGTGTGCGTATGTGAGCCAGGTCGGGTGAGGAATTTGAAGCATCACTGTTTTCATGAGAGCCTGGTCCATCTACTATGGCTTGTTAGTACACAAAGACATCTGGAGACGTACTGCGCCATTGCATATAACTTGAGCTGCCCTCCATATTGTCAAGACTCATGACAGACACAGGCCCAAGCCAATTTTCTCTTTAATGCTTTCATTGTTGTTCGCTTGTCTACAATCCTTTTTTTTTTTTTGTCCAATCATCATGAAGGCGTTGAACGCTCTCCTCACCCTCTCTGCGAGTACCCTCGCAGTGTCCCTTCCTTCTAGTCTGGTTGAACAGGATGCCCAGGCCGATTTGAAGCCCAGGGAGAGCTGCGAGAACACTGCCACTTCTCGAGACTGCTGGGGTGACTATAGTGTTGACACAAACTATTACGTTCGTGCTTACTCCAAACATAATCAGAGCATATCCCACTCCCACTGTTGATATTCAGGTGATCTCAGCTGACCTTGGAAACAAAGGATACAATTCCGGATACAGGCGTGACTCGCGAGTACTGGCTGTCAGTTGAGCGAGTCGACTGTGCCCCCGACGGATACAATACAACATGTCTGACGTTCAACGGAACGATTCCTGGACCAACGATCTTTGTCAGTGGTGACTGGCTCCATCTCAGTCTGGTCACTAATGCGTGATATATGCAGGCTGATTGGGGCGATACTCTGACAATTCACGTCACAAACAATGACGCGGTTAACGGCACCTCGATTCACTGGCATGGGTTGAGGCAGCTGAACTCCGTTTCTCAAGACGGAGTGCCAGGCATCACCCAATGCCCGATCGCACCCGGAGAGTCCTTGACATACTCATTTAGGGTGACACAATACGGAAGCACATGGTACATCAAGACCTCTCTCACAGCTGTCGGCTCAACTGGGTCTTGGCGTGACACTATGCTTACAGTACTCCTACTAACATTGAAACAGGTATCACAGCCATTTCACACTGCAGTATTCTGAGGGTCTTTATGGCGGCATGGTACGTACCACCTCCAGCGCTGAAGTAGAATCGATGCCTCGCTTATTTCCTTGACGTATTCTTCTCTCTATCTTTTCTTCCGGTGCTGAATTTGCTCAGATCTTCAACGGGCCAGCAACAGCCAACTATGATGAAGACCTTGGTGTTGTCATGCTGGACGACTGGTCTCATGAATCGATCTTCACACTTTGGTTCACAGCACGACAGAGCGGGCCGCCAGAGCTACCCAACGGTCTTATCAACGGAACAAACACCTATGACTGCGATACTCTTAACGATACCACCTGCAGCGGAACTCTGGGTTCCAAGTTTGAGACTGTCTTCGAAGCTGGAACGAAATATCTCTTGCGGCTCATCAATGTCGCTACGGAGGGCCATTTTGATTTCTCAGCAAGTACCCTTTTTCCCCCTAAAGCGACATTTGATTCCGAAGAATCTTCAACGTTACAAACTCCATACCATGACTCTAACAATAAGCAGGTTGACGGACACAACCTCACTGTCATTGCTACCGACTTGGTCCCTATTCAGCCATACGTCACAGACAACGTGCTGATTTCAGTTGGCCAACGCTACGATATCATTGTAGAAGCGGACGCTACAGCGGGCGACTACTGGATCCGCGGAGGATGGGCGGACGCATGCTCCACGAACGGCAACGCCGACGGCATCACGGGGATCATACGATACGACAGTACCAGCACAGCCGACCCGACGAGCACTAGCAACGTGACGACGAGTCAGTCCTGTGGTGACGAGCCAGCGGCGAGCCTGGTGCCGTATCTTGCGCTGGACGTCAGCCTCTCTGGCGCGGTAGATACCTTCGAGAGCCTGGGCACCGAAGTCGACACTTATGTCAAGTGGACGATCAACAGCAGCAGTTTGTATATCAACTGGTCGGATCCGACGCTGGTCCAAGTCCTGAACGGCGACAGTGTGTTTCCGACTGACTACAATGCTGTTGCCATCAACTCTACAGACACAAACAGCACGGACGAATGGGTTCTGCTTGTGATTGAGGACGACTCTGGTGCCGGGTATGTGAACATGCAATCCTAAATTCTGTCTCTTTGGGGGTTGTGTTGGGTATTGACACACAATGTTTAGTGTCACACACCCAATCCACTTGCATGGCCACGATTTCTGTGTAGTAGGACAGGATACAGGCACTTACGACGGCAACATCACAGCTCTCAATACAGTGAATCCGCCTCGTCGAGATGTTGCATCGCTGCCTGGAGATGGCTACCTGGCTCTGGCTTTCAAAATAGGTGAGTATTATCTTTCCCCAAATCACACAGTGCCCCATACCTACTTGAGTAGGTATCCGGTGCTCAGAGCTTCTAGAATACACTGCTTTGGAGAATGTAACAAGCCTCTGACGATGCAAATTCTCTACCAGATAACCCTGGGACGTGGATATGTCACTGCCACATAGCCTGGCACCAAAGCGAAGGCCTCTCCCTCGAAATCGTGGAGAATGAGAGCCAGATCGCCAACACGTCCGTAACGACTGCGGAGAATGCTCTACTCGACAGCGTCTGTAGTTCTTGGGGTGCTTACGTCCCCAGCGAGTCTTTCGCACAGGACGACTCGGGAATCTGACGGACTTGTCCCATGCGTAAAGTCAAACAGCGGTCGGCAAATTGTACATACCTGGGTAGGGACGTGAGAATGAAGGATTGTTGTTGCAAATTTGGCAAAAGCAACGTTATTGCGACCATGGCTCTGATTTACTGGGACAAGGAGGCGCAAGATCCCATCAACAAGGCTTCAGCTAGATCTTAGACGCACAAATGGGCTACCGATGACATGAGGACGGTGCTTGATAAGAACCTACCAACGCTGGGAAAGCGCAAGCAATGGGCGATTCAGGCAACGACTCCGACACACTCTCAAGAATAGTTTCACTGTATATACTTACATTCTTGCTCAAAGATTGTACCTGGTTACGCGCATTGTGTATGTATTGAAGTTGGCCAATATTGTGAAACTTCCTAGGTACTGCCTAGGTATCTAGGTACTTCCTACTCATACTCCTGCTCAGACTGGGCCCCCATCCTCACCAAAGCTGCCGTGCAAGAGTAGGGTCTCTAATTCTGTAGCATGGAACGACAAGCCATTCCCATGCTTCAGTTTCCCGAATGTCCTCACGCTCCATATGGTCTCTTGACATCGAGCTCTCCAGGGCTGTGTCGATGAGGATGACGAATCAACAAGTATAGATCACAAGCAAGAAGCACATAGGACCTCAGGATGTTCCTTGTACAGAATCGAACATTGAAGCGAGTGAGTATAACTGCCAGAATTGAGACGGTCTCGCGATTTCTCTTCGAAAGCTTAGCACAAAACAGCCTGAGGTAAGTGTATTCACATTGTCTCTCAAAAAACATATTGAAGAGGGTTGAACAAACAAAAAGTTCAAAGGCCTAGTCTAAGCTTCCAGGTTCAACATCCCAACGTCAACCTTGCTCTCTTCTCTATGGTTCATGTAGCATTCTGTACTACCTAGGGTGACAAACATAATACATGTGCATGCCTACCTAGGCTAGGTAGCTCAGTGATGTGTTTCACAGTGGAGAACCTTACGTTGCATGCATGTGTTGGTGCGTATCTAGATAGGGATCTAAAGGGTGAAGATAAATCAGTGCCATTCTTTTCTCTCTCGCTGAAGCTGAGAAAATCACTTTATGCTTACCCTACCGAAAAGGCAATTGAACTCCACAGCTCTATGACTGAACATTTCACAAAGTACTGGGATTTATTCAGTATATCTAGGTACTGGTCAACACGGGATGTGCATTCGTCTCTACCTAGGTAGTGTGTCTTTCATTGACCTGGTGGATTAATGCTTATGGCCACCCTGCGGGAGCAGCCTCTATCTTGAATTGCACAAGGCGTTGGTTTTCATTATAGCAACTCTACTCTTTGTCGGGCATAGTACAATGCCGTCTGCCAATACCTGGCAGAGCAAGAGACCAGTAGTTGTAACCCAATCATGAGGAATGAAGAAATGGCGGCTGATGTTTGTCCCTTCCGGCAAAGCAGCTGTGCATACCCACAAGCCCTTGTCAACATAGACAAGACAGTGGTCATGTATGACACCAAGTGCATACTTCATGCTGTCCCGTAAAGTCTGTGGTAGGTCGAGAGTCTTCATTGAAACGGCATCGGATCCCAAAGCCCCTGGTTCTTGGAGCAGGTTAGCCGCAGGTAAGATCCTAATGTCGTGTCTTGGGCGGCCTGTGTCCATTGTCACAGTTTGAAGAACAAGATAATGCGCGTCCGGGCATCCGATAATAGCCTGGACGTTGTATGGGACGGACGGGGATTCTTGGAAAGTTGAGGACAAAGATACGGTACGCAAAGTGACAAGATCCCAGTCGCAGACAGTGACGGTGTTTGTATCTGCATAGACGACCATGTCCTGTTTAGATGGGTGTCGCGCCCATTTCCCACTTCCGCCTCCCGCTTGAGATTTCGAACCCAAAAGTCTGCCCCCAGTGATGGAGTGGACTTGTGAGCGCCCATTGCCGGGGATGAGCAACAAACCTGGTCTTTGGCCGAAGAGCAGTTGCTGGATGTTGCCGCATTCCTCTGCGGCCTTGGAAGCAATGTACAGGTCCTTGGCCTCTAAGACGCCTGCCTGCATGGAGATGTATTTGACGACGACCGAACCGTACGCATCTGCGAGTGCGAGATACGGCTCGTCGTCGCTACACGCCAGGCTATCGGGACTGAAAGATGTGCGGCTGATCGCGTCTTCCGACGTGAGCTTATATATCAAAGCCATGGACGCCATCCCGTAAATCTTGATGGTGCCCTGCCCGTCGCCCGTCATGAAGACCAACCCGTTCGGGCTACATTCGGTTGAGATCGGTACGACGTCTGTCTCCCCCCTGGGCGACATCGTATGCATCCTCCGACGGGTCCCATCTGAATACGTCGCCGTGAACACCCAGCACCTACGCGCCCGAAGGGTGCCATGCAACCTTGCTTCCTCCAGTGTAAGACGTCAGGGGCGGCCGGCCAGTGTTCTGCTTTCTTCTCTCCGGCAGGCGAGCGATCACGCATGCAGGCTCCATGCTCCAAATTGCTGCAGGCAAACCCTTATACGCAACGGCTACCTGGCTGCAATCGCCGTTAAGAGCGACGCCGGTGGGCGTCCCCAGCCAAACACCGTCGGGCCAAGCTGTGTCTTCCAGTAATTCTGGGCTCATCTCGACCCAACAAGACGTTTCCGACTGTAGGTCTCTTGGGGGCAGCCTGTAGACCCCCCCTGATATCCGTTACCATGTACAAGCAGTCCTGGTCGTCAAATTTCAGTTGGATCGCTCGCTGTCGCGGAGGGTTTTGAGCGGTGACGAATGTTGCACCGTCTTCGATACTCCAAATGCAAGTCCGAGAGATTCCGCAGCACGCAAGTAAGGAACCTGAGTGGCTAAATGCAAGTTCTGATACTCGCTGCTGGATATTAAAGACTCGATTTTCCTGAAAGATTGTGGTGTCCCACAAAGTTACGCCACCTCTAGGAATCTCCGAGGCCACCGCCAGAAAACGTGGTGAAGATGCCAGGCGGAGCGTCTTGCCACTGCTCCCCGACACCCGAGCTATGCAGTCGTCCCAATCCTCGTTCATGTTGCCTGACACAGACAGCGTACTTGCAGAGCTTGCAGCGAAATGGCGCTGCATAGTTCGGAGATGTCTCTGGCACCGGTGGCCCTTGAGTGCCGGCGCCACTTGCGTATGGAAGCCAGTTCGATGAGCGCCTTACGTGTGTATATGTGTTCGCCCGGTCAGAATTGTTGAGTGTGTTGTTTGGATATCAAGGCTCCAAGGTTGACGAACATGATCTCATAATATCGTCCTTGGGTTATAAAACGATCACTTGATCAAAGAAGGGCTCTTCATATCGACAGCGGGTCTTTGCAGAAGGCTGTCTCGAATGTCTCAGCCTCGTATCATACTTTTTTCCTACTTGGTCAGATCATGAGTGCACCAGATATCTTACCTCTGTATCCCAAGTGGTATCTAGCTTAGATCAAAGAGTCACTTTACCTAGGTATGATGCGTGCATGGAAATGGAAATGGAATAGTAAGGACGGGTTGCCAATGACCTTTACCACTGACTAGGTGATGGTAAAGATCCTTTGACCAAAGTGCAAACGGTCGCAATTTGGCAGGGCACTGCATGCCTGGAACCCCAAAGGACGTTAACCGACACCACGAAAGGCAAGCCACAAGTAGATCGCGCGATACCATTCCGGAACACACGTTGCCGGGGGGGGGGGCAATTCAGCGGATCCATGCCAGTGGATGTTGTCTCGGATAAAAGGCCTGCACGTTTGACATATGCAGGCCGGCAGGATCCGAAAGTCCAATGATCAAGAGTCTGGGCAGATATAGAACAGTGCTATGATATATGAACTATAGGCTAGGAGACATTGAGAACCTCCATACGCTGGAAACGAGAGTCCGGGGTATCTAAGAATATGTAACAGACATGAGGCCGCCCGCCTCCCGCGTTCTTTCAAATCAAAAGAAAAAGCCAAGCTACGAAGGTCTTTGGGATAAATAGGCACGCAAGGGTCAATGCTCATCACGCACTCAACGTGATAGTGCCACCCGAGATGCTCATGTCAATCGTGTGCAAACACCTGCCAGCCGCACAGTTCGCATGAAACAACAGCACGTCACCGCCGGGAGTAGACTCCGCTCCTCCAGGGCTCGTGAGACCATAGTCCCCGGTGACCAAGAGCTGGCCCTTGCGCGTATACGGACCGGTGATGCTAGTGGCAACCGCGTACTTGACATCGTACGCCGTGTCGGTGAAGCAGTGACTGCTGTAGAAGAGGATGTAGTAGCCACCCACTCCGATGATGTTGGGTGCCTCGACGAGTGGGCCGTCTTCGTCCTCGCGGTCCAGAATCTGGACCGGGTTGCCCACTGGAGTTATCCAATCATTCACGTTCATCTCCTGGAGCATGATCGGCGTGCTGTGAATCGGTGCAACTCCGTTACCACAGTCGCCGCCATTACCAACAGAGTTCCCGTCCCTACGGCCATGGTCAGTATGTCTATCCTGTAGTCGGGAAGGGAGACGGCGGACTTACTCCTTGTAGACGAGGTAGCGCTTGTTATTCGGCTCATCAAAGTACAGGGATGAGTCAATGGCCCCACCCGTGCTGGCAACATCTGGGCAGATGACGGGGCTATCTTGTGGTGTGTACGGGCCCGCGATGTTGTGCGAGGTCGCGATACCAACGCAATGGTGCCCATCTGCGTTGGATGCGAGTTGGCCAGAATAGGTCATGATGTAGAGGCTTTGAGATGCTGGTGGCATCCTCTTGACATCTGGCGCCCAGTTGTTGGACCCCGCTGTCCAGGAGCCCGAATTAGGAAGGGCATCTTGGTCCAGCCAGGTCCATGGGCCATCCGGGGAGCTCGACTGGGCCACTTGGATGTTGAAGCCATTCCCTGTCGTGGCAAAAGCATACCAGGTACCATCCCACGCCTGAGACGGTGTCAGTTCAGTCTTCACCTGGTTGTGTAGTGGCAAGCGAAGAGGAGACACTTGACTGACCTGTTCTACCGAGGGATCTGGGAAGTCCGTGTTGATGGCAAGCTGCTGCGACCGCTTCTCATGGGGCTTGACTTGCTGGCGAAAAGGGGAGCCGAGGACAGGACCGGCCAGTGAGGCCAGGAGACCGAACACGGAGACAACAGATCGTATCCCCATCTTGGAAAAGTGTATATATGGTGATCCCTATGATGATCGACCGGTTCCGAGTGTCCCAAGTGCGGGAAGACAACCTTCTTATGCAAGGGTTATCTATCTAGTCGAGCGCGGACATGGCAACAGACCTGGAAGCTTGCATGAGATGACTGTTCTTGTCGTCCACGACGCCATCGTCCATGCTATCCTGGGAAGGCCGCGTCTTTTAAGTAAGACAACAAGCCTCCAACCCCTCCTCCAATCCCGGATTTGTTCTCGTGAGCATGACAGCCAGGCTTCAATGACCGCATCGTGCCGCAGACCGCACTACTGCGCGAGCGCGAGGCGTGCGGTCGACGTTGGCTCTGCCCTCGAGAGCATCAAAGCACCCAATGCGACATGGATCTGCAAGGCGCATTTGTCGTGGTAGGACGGCAGTGACCTGAATGGACCTCGCAGCTCTGCTGACAGCCAGTGGGGGCATCCGGCGTGCCCAAGACCTAGTCAGGTCATATGGTGACTGCGGCAGAGGCTGCGGAGGAACCTGCTCTGGTGCTGCCGGGCAGGGAAAAGCTTGTCGAGGGCTTTCAATGTTCGGATGGCCTCGACGTCGTGGTTGCCGATCCCTGGTCCGGACCGGCGACTGGTGGAGTAGGACGACAGGGCTGAGTGAGACTTACAGACGTTGTCTTACATAACGACTCGCGCCCCACCCAGCTGTGCACAATCGCTCCTCGCACTCAGGTGCCTAGCAGCCCAGCCACACCTGTGATGACCGGAGCCGATCCCTCTTGCTCACCCTCCCACACCGCGTTCTCCCTCCCCCTTCGATGACACGCCAACACGGCAAAGGTTCACGGGACCAAAGTTGACGGTGACTTGTGGCAGACGACGGGCCAACCCACCCCCCCCCCTTCCTCCCTCCTCCAACAGACCCGGATGTAAGCCTGCGTCACCCACGCGATGCCCGATGCCGTGATAGGACGCACAGGATATGCGCCTCTCCCGAGGCTTATTAGGCACATGGCGCTCCATGACTTGTCGGGCTCCTCGGTCTTCCGAGGCGGGATCCTGGGCAGGCACCATCTCTTAGAGGCAGGGCTTAAGCTTATTAGGCACGCGCAAAACATGCATGCTTCCAGAGGCCAGCAGGATGCGTGTCGCAGATACGACCCTGTGGCTTGTCAGGCGACTCGAGTTGGCGAGCTATAGTCCCCACGGGACTTCCCGCGTTCAAAGTGTCAAGGCGCCCGTCCGGCTCCGTTCGTATAGTCTTATGCCGGCACTTGATAATCCCCGGGGGCATCAAGCACAGACAGACGATATAAAGACACTTTTAGGAGGTCTCCGAAGTGGTTCGTCCCGTACCGCGCACCGGTAGTACCGGCCGCGGACCGATGCCAACATTTTGAGTAATAACAAAGTACGGGTTTCTGGGTGAGGAACACGTTGTCCACTGACCGCCAATGCGCGTGGGAGGGATCCTCCCCGCTCTGTGCAGATCACTTGGAGATCAGGAAACGGGACGAACCCACGGAACATAAGTGCACCATTAAGGTTATTCGATAACCTTCAAGAGCACTTCACCGGTCAGCGTTGCGACATCTCACATCCCAGGGGGTTGCTTACTCGTCCAAGTCAGGCCTGTGCCACATCTGGCGTAGCTTATGTCTTGGTACTATATCCATGGATGTGCCCCAGTCTATGTACTTCGGGCTTGTCCAATACAATCCAGGCGGCATGCCAGGGCTCAGATCTGGACCCCAACCCATATTCAGCTTCGAGGTGACGTCCAGATGACTTCCAGTCACAAACTGAGAATTTTTTCTTTTGGATGGGTTGCCAAGCCAGATTTATGACAGTCGATCACCCACCCTGATCTCACCCTACCTATACCATGGTATTTCCGAGCTACCGGGAATAACGTCATCAGCCAGCCATTTCTGGTATGCTAGTCCTGATTCAGAGTCAACAGCACACGGTCATGTGCTCTGCTATTGGGACTGCGAGTATGCAACGTGGCACGCATCTGTCGACACAGGATTTACCTAGTTTCTGGGCTCTTCCTTCGCCGCGGGCTTTGGAGACAACCTTCACCGTTTCTAGCCGGCCAACATGATTAGCAGATGACGTCCTCGTCGTCAGCACAACCCACGATCCCTTGGGGGCCGGAGGTTTTGGTCTTCTGGAGATGATGTGTTGTCTAGTTGTGTCCCAGTAACTAGCCCGACAGCTTCTACAAGGCTCGCTATCCCACCCTTCCTTTTTTTGTTTCCCTAATTTTTTTTCCTGGTCAAGAATGTCCCAAGGCCCTTGCCACTCAATAGTCAATGCTCGCTTAGCAGCAAAGTCACAGCGAAATAATACTAGGATGTTACTTCTAGCATGGTTTAGACCTTTGAGCCAATCATTTGAAGGTAAGTTGCTCGAGGGAGCACGTGGGGAGGCCTGGAAGAGGCTTTCAGAAGTTGGGGAAAACCCTGTTATGAATTGCACGCCACTGCTAATAATGCTTTGACTACATACTCAGGTCTCCTCGGTCACCTGGGCAGTTCTCGTACATAGCATTTTGACTCCCTCCCTCCCAACACTCATCCAAAACGAGACTTGTTGACCATGCCACTCAATATCTTGCTCAAGGGTCTCACTCGGTACTCTCCTTGCTAAGAAATAATTCTCACCATAATCTTCAGCACTGGATTCGGGACTTGTAGCCATGTTGGCCAATAGACTGCTCAAGGGCGAAGCTAAGCCTTTGTGCTGAGGGGTAGAATTTGCCTTTGCTTCCTTGCATTGGTCACACCGAGTTGCTTGTCAACCTGCATTCAGGCTCCCAGAAAGTTATGCATATGATCCTGTGAATCCTCAAAACCTTGTCACTGGGTACTGATAGTGGGAATGGAAAATGGCCAGTCGAATATATCGCCTACGTAATAGACTCAAATGTTCTCACAGTCGCTGACACTCTGAAGCTGTCACTGATACCTGGATACCCCAAGGTCTACTTCTACAACAAATCTAAAAGGTAGATTGTGGAAGGATTACAAGCCAAAATCCAGAAAGAAACTGCCCATGCAATTTTGACCACCAATCGAAGTGTAGCTGTCTTGGGTTTGGTCACCGCTACAATGGCATTTAGCTCACGGCTAGAGAACTTGCGTCTCGGTCTCCCCCCTGCAAACATTGCAGACCAACGAGCCTCAGATCATTAGGACCTATTTTGCTCTCGTTGCTGTCCGTGGTGCTCTCGTTGGCAGCTTGGGGTTCGGACTCTAGGCTAGGTAGGCTTCACATCGAGCTCGGGGGAGTCGACAACGCCAAAAGCGCTGGTGTAATAATCAATCTCAAACCTAGAGGCCTCATCGATGTTTTCGTGTTCCCTCCTGAGAACATGCCAAGATTCACCAACGTCTACAGATGAGGCCGGAGAAGACTGCTGTTTGTCGCGGACGGGCGGCTCGCTCATCCTCTTCAGCTCAGAGACAGTAGTCCGCTGCGAGTACTGCGAGGAAATGTACCCCGATGCGCCCGTTTGGGCCCTCTTTCCCTCCTGAGCGTTAATGTCGCCTAAAGTCTCTGTCAGTATAAAAGGGGAGGGAGGATGTGGGTTGTTGATGAACTCCTGAAACTGTAGGTTGATAGCTATAGCAATAGCCCGGTCCGCCTCGGACCGGAGGCATACGGCCACCAGAAGGAACCAGCTGGCCAAATGGCTAGCCGGGCCGATTCGGCCCGACGGCAATTGGAAGGGACCGTACACGTCGTACGCCTAATTGTAATGATCACTGCTGGGTCCTATGGGTTCCTAGAGTGCCAAAGGGTTTATGTCAGCAGAGACGGTTAAAAGAGTATACCGATCGTAGTATAAAGACACTGTTGTTCTATATCTGGCGAATGATTACTAGCAATAAAGCTACTTAGGGGTAAGTACTTAGATTAACGACTAAAAAGCTATCTACTAAATTTATTTAATAGTAGGGAATATATTTAAATATATATCTAGCTTTTTAATCTTAATAGTTTGCTTATATAGCTAAGCGGCATAGGCGGTCTTTTGCTTATATTGCTTATATGCTAATTTTATATAGGCATAATTTAACCCTAGTTATATTGTAAAGTTATATGCCTTATATTATCTATATTTATTTATATGCCTTACATAAGAGATGTTTTAGGCAGGGTGTTAGACCCTGTCGCCTATTTTTAGCTTGCTAGCCTATTTTGTAACCTATATATTAAATAGATTATAATATTATCTCTCTCTTTATAATCTTTGTCTCTAAAGATCTCTAATAAGTTTTTGTATTTTTTTTTTATTATATGCCTTTAGTTTATGCTTTTCTAATCTATTATATTAGATAGAGTCAATAAACATTATTATCGCAATTCTTCTTTTACTTTTAAAAGTACAAGAGAGCGAGATTTCCTTATTGCAAAGATTTTAAAGAGTTTTATTAAAATGCCTACTTATTTTTTTTGCAAAGGTTGCAGTTTAGATTTCTGCAAAGTATTTTTTTTTAATTTTTTGCATTATATAAAATACATTTGCTATAGTTAGTTAAAGTGCAACGTGCTTAATTCTACTCCCGCAGAGTTAAATAATATTACTACTTAATATTAAAAGCTAAAGGATAAGATTAAATGCTAGGAAAAAAAACTTTTTTATTTATAAAAGCAAAAGAAAATATAGTTAAAAAAAATAAAGTGCGCTTTTTGTTATAGTATTACTTGTATAAAAAAGCTAAATTATATAAAAGTAGAAAAGTTGAAAGAGAAGCGTTGTTACGCTACTTTTAAGGTTATTTAAAAGGTGATTTTTAAAGAGTCTATTATAGTAACAAAAGATCTATCTTTTAATAGGTTTAATTAAAATTTAGTAGCTGTAGAGAAAAAGGTGTTAGATTAGTTAGGTTTTTTAAATATTATAGCTAATGAGTCTATTAGTGGTTTTAATAGCAGGTCTTAATTGTTACATTATTTAATTATTTGCTTATTAGTATTAGTTAAGTAATTGTTTATAATTTTCCAGGTTTTTTATTAGTTTTTATATATTTTTTGCATAATTATAGTTTTTCTATTTAATAAGGTATTCCTATATTTCGTCTTATATTTAAAAATTAAAGATTTGTTTAACTTTGTATTCTTTTATGCTATATTTATTGTTTGCTTTAATCTATATTTTAAGTTAGGCGTTTTATAGTGCTAGTTTTAATAATGCAATATAAAAAACATATATATGCAAGTATATAGTGTTTAATAATAAGAGTTTATAGTTAATATTTAAGAGTTTTTGTAAAATTTTAAAAAATTTAATCTTTTTGTGATTAAGTTTGTCGCTAGGGCGTTATGTTTTGAGATTTTTGCAAAGAAGGTAGACTTTATCTCTCTTTTTAAGGATTAGTCTCTTAATCCTTTTTTAGTTAGCATATTTAGTTATTTATTTTTATATAAAGAAAAGCTGTTGCTAAATAGCGTGCTGGATGTTTTTGATGTTTTTTGCTTTTTTGTTTACTATTGGTGTTTCTTTTTTATTAATTTGTTTGTGATATGCTTTGGGTTTAAATCTATAGTTGGCATAGAAAGGGGATTGTTTCGTTGTAAATATATATATATTATTATATGTAAATTGTGCCAATAGTAATAGTTTAACTTAGTTATTTTGCTGGTAGTTAAGGTAAAATTAAAGGTATTGTTTTAAAATTTAGTTAATTTATTTTGTTTATCTATTTATTTCTAGGTAGTAGGCTATGCTGAGCCTATGCTTATTGTTAAGTTGTTTTGTAAGAGATTTTTAAAAGTTTAAGGCAAAGAGCTTATTTTTATTGCTGATAATTTTTTTTGGCATTTTATAGTTGCTTAGAATTATTTTAAGGAAAATATAAGCAAAATTTTTTATAGTATTAAATTTCTTATAAGGGATAAAGTAAGCATATTTTATTAATTTGTAAATTATTATTAAAATGTTGTTAAAGATAACTTTAATTAAGGGTTTTTATAAATATAGTAGTTTAATAATAAAGTTTAAGCTAATAGATTTCTAAGCAATGCTAGGTACTAATAAAGGTTTTAGCAATCTATAAGGCTTATATTATTTTAGCTTATTAATTTTGCATTTATTACAGTTTCTAAGGATATCTTTAATTTATTTTCAAAGTTTTGGTAGGTTTTATATTTGTTTAATTTTATAATATATAGTAGTAATTCTTTAGTGTCTATATACTAGGGCTGCATATGTTTTTCTAATATATTTGTTTTGTTTTTACTTGCTAGCTTAGTTTAGTTTTACTTATTTAGATTTAACTTAGTGGGCAATATTAAGTTGTTTAGCTTAGTATATTAGGTTGCTTAATTTATTAATGTTAAAGAGGGTTTATTTTTTTAACTAGCTATTTTTTTAGTAATCTGATTGTTGGCTGAGAGCGTTTACTT
Organism: Dendrostoma leiphaemia; assembly: GCA_026120015.1. Classification (NCBI taxonomy): domain Eukaryota; kingdom Fungi; phylum Ascomycota; class Sordariomycetes; order Diaporthales; family Erythrogloeaceae; genus Dendrostoma; species Dendrostoma leiphaemia. The sequence goes on from JALRMF010000199.1 coordinate 70,958, forward strand.
GTTTGTTGTTTTTTTTTTTTAATAGACAATCTTAAGATTAAACTAAGAGAGGAATTTTGCTTATCTAATTTGTTGTTTGTTTAAGACTTTGGTTATGGTAAATTATATAAGGTTTTTGTGATTTGTATAGATAGTAATAGGGTGTTTTGCGTTAATAAGGTAGTATTGCTATTTTTTAAATGCTTTAATAATTGCTATAAGTTTTTTATTATAAATTAGATAGTTAAGTTTTAGTTTATTAAGCTTGTGTAAAAAGTTGCTAATGAGTCTAAGGCGTCTTTGTTTATTTTGCTGTTTTAATTGTTTGCTAAGTGTATAGTTTAAGGCATTGGTTTTAATCTTAAAAAGCTTTGTTAGGTTGGCTTTTTATAAGATTAGTTTAGCTATAATGAGTTCCTTAACTTTAATAAACATTTCTTTTACTTTTTTTTTCTATAAAAAAGGTTAATTCTTCTTAGTAAAGTTTATTATTAGTTTAACTATGCTATTGTAGTTTTTAATAAACTATTGGTAGAAATTAACGTATTTAAAGAATGCCTTAATGTCTTTAACGTTTTTTAATATAGGCTAGTTGCATATAGCTTTTACTTTGTTTTTTTACATTTATATTACTCTTAGTTTAATAGTATATTTAAGGTAGTTGACTTTTTATATGTAAAAGTAACTCTTTTTTAGTTTTATAAAGAGGTTAGCGTTTTAAAGTTTTTAAAGTATTTATTTAACGTGCTAAACATATTCTTCTATAGTTTAAGAGTAGATTAAGATGTTGTTAAGGTATGCAATGATAAAGATATTTAAATATTCTCGTAGAATATAGTTAATCATCTCTTAGAAAGATGCTGGTGCATTAGTGAGTTTAAAGAGCATAATAAGGTACTTAAAATGTCTGTATCAGGTCTTAAAGGCCATTTTCCATTCTTTTCCTTTCTTTATTTAAATAAGATTGTATGCTTTTTTAAAGTTGAGTGCTATAAATTATTGTGCGGTTTAGAGTTAGTCTCTAAGTTTTTTGATAAAGAGTAAAGGATATTAATTTTTAATAGTAATATTGTTAAGCTGTCTATAATCTACGCATAATCTGAGTTTGCCGTTTTTCTTGGGTATAAATAAGATTAGGTATTTTGCTAGCAAGTGTAATAGTTAAATGTAATCTTTTAGTAGGTTTTTGTTAAGGTAGTCTCTAAGTGCCTTAAGTTATTTTTTGTTGAGTTTATAAATCTTGTGAAATTTTAGCGTTGTTTCTTTTTTAAGGGGTATTTTATAATCTTATTAACTATATTCAGAGATTTTTATGTCGTTATTAAGTATTTTTCTAAATATTTTCTAAAAGCTGTGGTATTTTATTGATATGCTAAGTAATCTAATGTCCATATTTGTTGCCTTGCTGTAGGTAAGGCATAGGATGTATTATTAAGCGCTGTGTTGTTTATATTTAGGTTTTAGTGCTATATTTGTAGCGTTGTAGCCTATTTTGCTTTTTTTTAGTCTTGATTCTTTGGTTTGTTGTAGGCCGCAATTCTATTGCTGTAAAGAGTTGTTTTTTTTATTGTTAACTTATTGCTGCTTTAAGGAGGTTTATATCTTTTTAATTAGTTTTCGTTCCTTTATATTCCTAATTTATTAATAGCTTAAGACTTTATTATGCCTATTATTCACTAGATTCTTCCCTATCTATCTAAGCTCTCTAGCTTATCCTTTTGTAAAGGTATTATTGAATTTGTTTAAGTGCTTATTTTTTGAGTTATGCTTAGTGACTAAATTTCTTTCTTTGCCTTTGATTGCAATTAATCTTCTAGGTATAGCTTATTCCTAAGAGATCTAGCTAGTAGTTTAATTAATTTGAGGATTCTCAGCTCTTAGCCAAGGAAGTTCTAAGATTAGCTTATATTATGCTATATCTATAACGTGGTTGTACATCGAGCGATATAGGATATTGAGCGACACACTTTTCTACTTTACGCCACCTACCCACTTTAGCGCGTTATTTTTCTACAACTACTTATGGAATTTGCCTTAAAAGAAAGCTGTATTATCTTTACTATAAAAGTGGTTAAGTTATTAAAAAAAATCAGCTAAAAACGCGCTGCAGCGTTGTATAACATCCTTTATGCTACCTTTAGCCATTATATAAGGAGTAAAACATTGCACTTAATGATATGTTTAAATAAAATTATGCTAACTAAGCTAGAGAAGAAAGCGATTATTAAATATATTCTAGATTGAGATGCATAAGGGTTTTTGCCTTAGATCGCTAATGTAGGAGATATAGCTAATTATTTTTTTAAGGCGCGTAATAAAAGGCGCGTTAAAATATGTTGGCTATATTGCTTTATTATACAATGCCCTAAGCTTAAAATATATATTAATCACGCTTATAACTATTAAAGAGCTTGCTGCGAAGATTCAAAGGTCTTAGGCAATTAGTTTTGCTTATATATAAATATAAAGGCTAAGTATAAAGTATAGGATTGCAATACTTATAACTTTAACAAAATTAGCTTTATAATAGGCATGATTTAGTTGTTTATAGTAGTTATATGCGTTAAACGCGTTGGAAAGCTAAAATTAGTGTAGCTTAGCAATTAGGAATAGGTAATAGCGATAATTTATGTAAGCGGTAATAGGTATGCAATGCTGCCGTTTCTAGTGGTTTAGGGCAGAAACTATTTTGCTAACTAGTATACTTAAGCTAAGTTTCTAAACAATTAAATTATTAAAATAACTTTTAATAGATAAACTAATAATAAAATAGACATTAAATAGCTGTAGCATTTTAATTAGTTTTCTAAGCTACGTATAATAAGTATATATCGGCTCCTTATCTTAAATAGCTATAAAAGCTACGTTAATGTAAAGTTTAAAATATATTGCAAGGAAAACAAAATTATTTTACTTTGTTTGCCTTTATATTTATTTTATCTAACATAGCCTTTAAATATAGGCTGTTTTAATACTCTAAAGTTGAAATATAGCAATTAAATTAATATGTTTATTAAGGCGTATATTTACTATATTATTAAAAATAAGTTTTTCTTAGCGTTTAAATACGCTTACTTTAACATAATAACTAAAGATAATATTCTAGAAAGTTTTAAAAGGGCTAAACTTATCTTTCTTAACCTAAATGCTATATTTTCTCGCCTTAATATAATATTATTAATATTATTACTGCTATAAACTCTTTTATAGCTATTAAACTAATAGGTTTTTTAAACGCTATATAACTCTACTAAGGCTAAATTATAGACTAATTTTATTAAAAGTTAAATTTCTGCTTATTAAAATAGCTTTTTAATATTAATTTTAAAGGCTGTTAACTAGCTTTCTAAGGCTATATAAGCAATTGCTTACTAAGTTACCCTTATACAATTAGAGAATCAGATTCTTTGTAAGGTAAATAAGGCGCTTAGTAAGCGCTGTAGAGTTAAAAGAACTTGATTATAAGATAGAGGGGGTTTTATTAGACGAAATGCAAGGAGACTTTTAGTAGAGAAGGGTGTAGTGGATGAGCAATTAGAAGAAAAGGGTAAAAATGGTGGTTTGTTAAAACGCAGGCGGGTAGGTAGCAGGCACTATGGGATTTGTTGCAAGGCTGGCTATAATGCACGAATATGTTTAAAAGCTAAGGAAGTAGATGATAATGATGATTTTGAGTAGTTTTAATTGATTTATAGCGTTTATGTAGAGTTTTGGTTAATCTAAGGGGTGGGTGTGGTGAAAAGTGTGTTGCTCAATGTTCTGTGTTGCTTGATGTACAATTATGTTAATGTTAAAGGATATAATTGTGACTTATTTTTAAATTAAAACTAAAAGATAATTAGTTTTTATGTTGATTACACTTTGTCTATAGGTTACTGTCTATTTTTCTATAGTGCTGAGTTAGTAGGGTTTTTTCTTTTGTTTCTATGTGATTTAGTCTTTGTTAATAATGTTTAGAGATATAAAGTTTCCCTAAGCGCTACTGTTTAATAGTGCGCTATAGTTTTTTCCATTAATCTTTGCTTTAAGGATAATATATGCGTAATTAGCGTTATTTGTTGTATATAGGGACTATAGGGGTTCTAATTGTCTATTATCTCTTATAAGCGATCTTGTTTTTTTAGGTGCTGTTTGCTAATGTATTTCAGCAAATCCTATAAAGGCTGACTGCCTTTTCGTTAGTGCCAATCATAGGTCTTTTGTTTTATATGAATTGTATAGCTAATAATAGTGCATTGCTTCCATATAGTCTTTTTATTGACATATGCTTTTAGGCAATCTTTAGGTAGGCTAACGTATATATTGTAGTGCTGTTTGTTAAGAACTTTGTGAAATTATAGCTGTGATTCTTTGATTGCTTAAATGATTTAGTTGAATTCTTATGCTGGAAACCATTTGTGTTTAGCTTTGTTGGTAAAGTATATTTTGTAGCTGTGGTATACATAGGAGATTTATTTAAGTTTGTGGTGGTTTTTGTAAAGAGGGCTGATTTATAGGTCTTTATATTTTATTGCTGTTGCCTTTTACAAAGGCATATAGGTAAGGAGTTTCTATAGGCTGATTTCGTATATAAAGTGTTCAACCTTAGTGCCTTTTATAATGCATCCTTGGTCTGGTATAGCAGGTTTTGGTAAGTTATCTAGTTAATAGTCTTATTCTATAAGCTATTACATAATAATCTTACTTTCCTCTTATTGTTTAATTGCGTATAGGAGTATTAAGTTGTTAGAGTTGTTGTTTATTTTTTTAAAAGCGTGGTTGAGTAAGTTTAAAGAATAATCTAAATCGCTATTTTAAATAACTATATTATAAAGTGGTCTACGTTTTCCTATAGCTAATTATTATAACTTTTTAGGCTTTTAGGAAAACCATCCTGCGGATTTCTTTGCTAAAAAGTATAATATATAGCTATTATTATAATAAAAAGCCCAATAAAGGGTTCTATAGTTAACAAAGTCTATTACTTATTCTAAAAAAAGTAGGTTCTAAAGATATTATTCTAGTCTAGGTGATTTTTTAAATTATTATATCTTAGTATAAAAGTGCATATTATTAGTAAAGTGCACTTTTCCAAATATGTTAAATTATCGCTGTCTCCTAGAGACAAGTTTCCATAACTTCTTTAGTTAGCAGCATTCTTATGTAAAATATTCTTCCTTGCCGTAGTTAAAGTATTTGCTTAGTAGCTTTCTATTAGCAGCTTTTAATTCCATAAGGCTTAAATATATTATTCTGCTAATGGCTATGCTATTGTTGGATTATTATTGTGGTTGATAATGTTTGCTGGTGTTAGCTTATGGGCAAAACTTCTATAGTGCGCCGTTGCCTTTTTTGTTGCGTTTCTATCATTGTTTATATAAACGATTGTTGATTTGTATAGCTATAGCAATATATTAAGCAAATCCTTTAAATTAGTTTTATTTAGATAGCTCGTTTTTAACTTTGTTCTTTAGTCTTTTATAAAACTGGGATATTATTGGCTTGTCCTTTTATTCTAAATATGCTAAAACTTAATAAAAACTAGTAGCGTATTCTAAGGCTAACTTAGTCTATTGTAGCTTATAGAGTTGTTATTCTATAGTGTACTTTTCGTTAAGGTTACTAAAAGTTTCCCTAAGAAGTTTCTTATAGTTTTTATAACTACTAAAAGCTTTTATAGTTATATTATCCCAATTTTAATTATTATTTTCTAAGTAGTCCCTTAAAATTAGTTTAAACTATTTAGCAGCATCTTTTTTAAAGCAAGTGCTAGAGAAGAGGATTTTTTCTTTATCTTTAGTAAACTAGTTGGCATTATGCTTAAAATAGGCGCAACTATAAGTAAGAAAGCCTTAGAGGGTTTTTTTGGTGCCATTGTAGGGTTCTGGTTTATCTATCTTATAGGATTTGCTTTTTTAAATGGCCTAAAGGCGGGCGATTTCCTAACTAAGGTAGCTAACCTGCTTAATTATTTAAATTATAGTAAGGTTGCTGTTGTTTTTAGCATTAGATAAAGTAGAAGTTTAGGGAGCTATTGTATCTTTATATTGTTTAATTAGTGTATACTAAGCTGTTTTAAATAAAAGTTGTTAAAATATAATGATTATTGCTGGGTTTTATAGGTTTTTAGAGTGCTAAAGGGTTTATGTTAGCAAAGATGGTTGAAAGAATATACTAATTGTAGTATAAAGACATTATTGTTTTATATCTAGCAAATAATTATTAGCAATAAAGCTACTTAGAGGTAAATATTTAGATTAACGATTAAAGAGCTATCTATTAAGTTTATTTAATAGTAGGGAATATGTTTAAAAATATATCTAGCTCTTTAGTCTTAGATTATTTGGCTTATCTAGCTTATAGCCGTAATCTTAATAATCTAATGATCTGGCCTACTTAGATTATTGCTAAGTTACCCATAATCTTAATAATCTAAAGATTATGTGACTGCTGCTGACTTATTTTAGTTTAATGAAATGAGTAGTTTATTTGTATAAGCAGAGTATAGAAATTGCAACGGCGGAGGTTTCTTTTCCTGCAACCCTTTCTGCATGCTGATCTGTCCCATCCATCGTGGGTCATAACATAAACTCTTTAAAAATCACCTTCTAAATAACCTTAAAAGCAGCGTAATAACGCTTCTTCTCTAGCTTTTCTGCCTCTACACAATCTAGCTCCTTTACACAAGTAATACTACAACAAAGAGCATACTTTATCTTTTCCAATTATATCCTTTTTTACTTTCGCAAATAAAAAAGTTTCTCTTTCTAGCGCTTAATCTTATTTTTTAGCTTTTAATATTAAATAGTAATATTGTTTAACTTTGCAGAAATAAAACTAAGCACATTACACTTTAACCAACCATAGCAAACATATTCTACGCAACGTAAAAAATCTAAAGAAAACACCTTGCAGAAATCCAAACTGCAACCTTTGTAAAAAAAACAAATAGGCATTTTAATAAAACTCTTTAAAATCTTTATAATAAGGAAATCTTGCTCTCTTATACTTTTAAAAGTAGAAGAAAAATTGCAATAATAACATTTATTAACTCTATCTAATATAATAGATTAAAAAAGCATAAACCAAAGATACACAATAAGAAAAAAATATAGAAACCTACCAAAGATCTTTAGGAATAAAGATTGTAAAAAGGGAGATAATGTTATAACCTATTTAATATACAGGTTACAAAATAGGCTAGTAAGCTAGAAATAAGCAATAGAGTCTAATACCCTGCTTAAAACATCTCTTATGTAAAGCGCATAAATAAATATAGATAATATAAGGCATACAATCCTGCAATATAACCAAGGTTAAATTATGCTTATATAAAATTAATATATAGGCAATATAGGCAAAAGACTGCCTATGCTGCCTAGCCATATAAGCAAACTATTAGAACTAAAGAGCTAAATATATATTCAAACATATTCCCTACTATTAGATAAATTTAGTAGATAGCTCTTCAGTCGTTAATCTAAGTACTTAACCCTAAGTAGCTTTATTGCTAGTAATCATTTGCTAAATATAAAACAATAGTGTTTTTATACTATAATCAATATACTCTTTCAACCGTCTTTGCTAACATAAACCCTTTGGCACTCTAGGAACCTATAGGACCCAGCAGTGATCATTACAGCTAGTCTTATCAAAGTTATAAAAATTGCAGTCTTAAATATTATATTTTGCCTTTATATTTGCAATTAAGCAAAATTAATCGCTAATTGTCTTTAGATTTTTATAAAGGGCTTTTTAATAGTTATATATATAATTAACGCATATTTTAAGCTCTAGGCGTTGCTAGATAAAGCATTGTGCCTAATATATCCTAATGCATTTGCTATTATGCGTTGCTAGCAAATAATTAGCTATATCTCCTATATCTTTAACCTAAGGCAAAAATCCGTATATATTTTAATTAAAAATATAATAAATAAGAGCCTTTTCTTTAGTTGCAGTTAATTTTTACATTAGTAGTTAAGTATTTACTTTTGCATTTTTGCTATTAATATAATTGCAAAGTATAATGAGTAGAATATTATAAAGTATAGCAGCGCAATTTTAGCTTATTCTTTTAATAATCTAATTGCTTTAATTGTAGCAATAATCTGGTTTTCTTAGAATAAGCTAGCTATTGTTTATTATAGAGAAACCGTAGGTTAAAAAGGTATATATTATAAAATAGAAAAAGTGCGCAACTCACTGTCGCGCGCGACTCACTATACAACCACGTTATTTATTATTTGTTAAATTATTAATAAAATCTATAAAGCATATAAAATTAAACTTTAAGAAGCGGCAAAATGGTATTTAAGAATTTGCATTATTAAAGACTAAGCGCTAAAAAAGCTTTTTTTAGTATATAATATATATATTAAAAAGGTTGCTAAACATTTTAGGCTTAATAATAGCATATTACCTTTTATTTTGCTTTTGTAAATTATCTTTGTTAAAAATAAGCAGTAAGCTTTTAGGGCAAAGGTAAAAGAGTATTAGGAGAAGGTTAGTTTAGTGCTTTATTTTAAATTTATAATCTAGGCAAACGTTGCTTTTGCTATTATCTAGCTTTTTTAGTTTTTTACAAATCTTAGGTTAAAGCACTTAAGTGCTGTTAATTAATGCATTTAATACTTTTTTAATATTTTAATGCTTGCTATTTATTATTAATACTAGCTAAACTCTAAAGCTTGAATGCTTTTTATATTATTTAACGCTTTTTTTGCAAACGATCTAAAAACCTAGCGCTCTTTCTAAGGCTATATAATCACACTCTACAAAAGCTTAATTTATTAAAAAGCTATGCGTTAAAAAACTATTATAACTTTTTTTACAAAAGCAGAGTTGCTTAAAATTAAGCATATTGCTAAGAAAGTTATATTTTTATAGCCCTTTTTTAAGAAATTTAAGCTAGATTTAAAGGGTAATGCTTACAAAATATATAATAATAACCTATAAACTATTAAATTAATTGTTAGGGAAAGTATTAAAATTAGCATTATACTTTAGCATATTAATATATAAAATATATAGCTGTGCTAAGAGTAGAGAAAAGGCATATTTTAAATGCTTTATATATTAACTTAAAGTATATTAGCAGATAAACTTATTAAAAACCTTCTAAGGCAAAAGTTTAAGCATTTCCAAGCACTATTAAACTTATAAAATGTATATAGCTTGCTAAAAAAGAGCGCAGAAAAGCAGATCTTATTAAAGGCTTAAAGGCCTTGAGGTAACTTTAGGGTTTCTAAGCCCATCTCTCCTATTTGTTAACTTAAAAAAAAAACAAGTTAATAAAAGCACTTAAGCCTTTCTTAACCTTTTAATGCGCTTAGTGCGTAAAGCTATAGTATTCTTGTCTTTGTTTTTATTCTCTTACTCTTTTTTCTCCTCCCCCTACTCTTCTTCCTCTTCTTTCTTCTTTTTATTTTTATCTTTGTTATTATTGTTGTTATTGTTTTTGTTAAACTTGCCAACAAAGTAAGCGGCGTAAATTGCTTATTTAAAGGTAGTTTAGAGGCAGTGTAAGTGTTGCTTAAATTAATTAGCATATAATATATAAGAAGCAAAGGGAGCAAAGGATGCTTAATAAAGAAAAAAGAGAGCAGTAAATTTATAAACTTTTTAGCGCTAGAGCGTTTAGCTTTAAGGTAAGCAAGGGTAAAGGTGCGGCATAAGATAAAAAGCTATATATAAAAGTGCTTTTACGCGTAATATATATAGCGTTAGCTATAGCTAGCGCTAATGCTAAAGTATTAGCTATTTAAGCGCCTAGCCTAGGCTAAGCGCAAGCAGCTTAGGCAAGGTATAGAAATTAATAAAAAAGAGCTAGCAACATAAGCAGGCTTAGTGTTACCCTGCTTGTTTATTAGTATTGCAGTTAATATAAAAGCAAAATAGTGTATACTTTATAGGCAAAGATGTAGGTAAATGAGCGGGCTATTGTATGTAATGTAATGTAATTTAATAGATTTAGCGTGTGCAAAAACTTTTATTTAGTTAGTCTAGGAAAAGCTTGGAAATAACCTTTAGGGCTTAAAATTAGCTGCGCTTATATAATAAACACCCTAGGGCTTTAGAATGTTTGTTTAGCGATTGCTATTATCTATTTCTTTTATAGTTTTTTCTACTCTATTGTTTATTAAGCATAATATAATTAAACTATTGTTTAATTAGGGGGTATATTGCAAGCAGGGGTCTTTATAAGCCTTATTATTCTAAAGCTCCCTATTATTTAAGAGCTCGTTTTTCCTTTGTCTTTTTCATATAATAGACTTATACAATATACCATTCTCTATGGCCAACGCCTCGCCCTGCTCGCCACAGCGAGGTTCTGGTCTTTGTGGGCCTGGCCCAATGCCTCGCTGCGGACGACCGTCCCGTCTACGCGCTGTGCGCCTCAGGGTTCGAGGAGAACCAACCGCGATTCAAGAGCATCGAGGAGGCCGTCGATAGCTACACGGCCGCAGTCCGGCAGTCCCAGCCACACGGGCCCTATGCACTATCCGGCTACAGCTACGGCACGATGCTGGCATTCGAGGTGGCGAAGCGACTAAACGCTAGCGGTGAGGAGGTGGGCTTCCTCGGCTCCTTCAACCTCCCGCCGCACATCAAGCAGCGTATCGGCATGCTAAGCTGGAATGTATGTCTATTGCATCTGAGCCACTTCCTAGGTCTCATGGCTGAGGATACTTCGGATGGCCTTGAGGTTGATCCTACCTTTCGCACTGTGTCGCGTGACGAGGCTATAAGATGGGTTTTTGATATAGCACACAGGTCACGTTGGACCGAGTTGAAGTTAGAGACGAAAGCCCTGGCACGCTGGGTGGATGTGGCATTCGGGCTCCAGCACATGGCGAGCGACTACAACCCGTCTGGAAAAGTGAACACTATTGACGTTTTCCATTGCGTACCTTTGAAAGCAGTGGCGAAGACTCAGGAGGTTTGGCTACGTGAGCATCTCAGCCATTGGGCTGACTTTGTGCGTGAACCGCCAAAATTCCACGCTGTTGAAGGCGAGCACTACACAATGATCGGGCCTGACCATGTCGTGAGCTTCGCGCAGACTCTTATGGGGACACTGAAAGCAAGGGGATTATGAGGATGATAACTTGGCAAATGTGAGATAGGCAATGGGATATAAGGAATCATGGTGTTTCGGGATTTTGTGAGGCGAGAAGATTAGACTCGGATTGCTTTTGTTTGGACCGTATGCCCTGCTGCTGCAAAGATTGGCACATGTATTACTCTAGCGAACATATATGCATAGATTCATATTATCTTAGATATTTGGCTGTAATGCAACTATCAAGTTCCAGTGTATATATATATGGCTTCAGCCCCCATCCTTTACTCCTGCATCTTCTCTCTCCAAGTCCTGCAGCATTTTTAAATCGGTTAAATCCGAACATGACCACACCGACCTCACGTATGGAGGCTACTGCGAATGCTGTGGCAGTGCACGGGCTGTCCGAGAGAGCTGCTTACAATTCCCTGGATGAGCAACCATGGGACATGATTGAGAGGATTATGGCGAACATATGGTCGCCTGAAAATCCCGAAGGCTTGTAAGTTTGCCAATGAAAGGTTTCATCCTTCCATAACCTGTGCTTCGCCTTGCGCCTATATTGATGAGGAGAAGAGTGCATCTAGGTGTAGCCCAGAACACTCTAGTACAACAAGAATTGGCCACGCGCATCCAAAACAATGTAGGAGTACCCGAGGGACTTCAAATACTCTTTTTTGTTTTTGACGAGACCGCAGTCAAAAATCATTCAAAATGACCATTTGGGCTACGGAGTGGGCCCCCGAGGATCGCCACGTCTGAGGAAGGCATTGGCCTCGTTCTTTAATTCAGAATTTCGAGCACGCCAGCCAGTTCTGGAAAAAGAGATCTTGATACTTCCCGGGGTAATGGCCGTGCTCGAGGCCCTAATTTGGTCGATTTGCAACGACGGTGAGGGTATAATTGTCCCTGTACCCTTCTACAACGGCTTCAAGCCGGCCGCTTCTACTAGAGCCCGCGCGGTTCTTGTACAGGCGTTATTCCAAGGTGTCAAGGGATATCAGTGCCTGGATGATGTATTCAACCCTGAGGTAAACAAGCAAGCGTTGGAAAATGCATTTGCTCAGGCAAAGGAGATTGGTGTGAAGGTACGCGGCGTGATGTTGACTAAGTAAGGCACACTGCAATTTTGAGATTCGACTTTGTGAGTGATTTGATCTGGAGCGCTGTTTAACTGACGCTTCTGCAGTCCACACAACCCACTAGGAAGATGCTATGTATGTTGCAAACCTTGAATCTCAGAGCTACGCATACTGACATCAAACAGCCAGTAGAGACACTTCAAGAAATTGCCCGTTTCTGTAGCCGCAGTGTCTAGCATATGGTAGGTCGCGCTCTTCTTTTTGCTTCGAAACTTCGGTAACGTATAGATATGTAGCGCTTTCGAGTGGGTGCCCTATCTCAATCAGGACATGTGGGCAGACATCCTCGACAATGAACAGTACCTGGCTGAGTTCACGGCGAAGAACCGTCAAGTGCTGGCAAAACATTTTACGATCTTGAAATCATTCTTGGATCAACATAACATTCCATACTATACCAACGTGTGAGTTTCCCAAACACAAATTTGTGCACCGACAATGCTGAAATTCTTGAACATAGTCATGCCGGTGTTTTTGTGTGGGTTGATCTGCGACGCCATCTTCATGGAGATCCAGCACAGGTTGCAACATCATACCATCCCAAAATAGAGGCCTCTATAAACGATCTGTACAGAGGACGCGAAAGCAAGCTTCTCAAACACTGTTTCGCATCAGGTGTCGCCATCTCCCCTGGAAGCAGTTTCTCCTCTGAAGAGTTGGGTTGGTTTCGCATCACCTTCGCTGTGGAGGAGCAGGCTCTGCACGTAGGACTTCAAAGATTGATTCAATGCTTGGAACGTATCAGATCTGAGGGCTGGGAGTCGTCGTGAGCACAATCGAGGGGCACTACTCACAAGCACAATTTAAGGTCGCTCAATAACGTCCGTAGGACGAGAGCAAAGTATAGAACTATCGTTACTATAACTGAACCAAAATACCAAATACAGGTATCTCCTTATACACGACTTGAATAAAGGCCCCCGGCATATGTCATGCGAAATTACCCCTTCCCTTTCCGAAAAGAAATTCTATAAAAAAAATGAATTGAGCGTGGCACTGGCGCTAAATGAGAGAGTCTCTGCCATGATGTGGGACGAGTTTTACATGGAAGCTTCGCTCCCGATGCGTGACACTGCGAACACTGTCGAGTGCCCCCACTCAATCGCCACTTTCTACCTTCACAGCGAGGCAAAAGCCAACCTGTATCAACTGCCATGATTATGTGGATAACTCGGTTGTAGAGGGATGAAATATTTTCGACGAAGAAACGTGTAGAGCAAGAAAGAAAAAGACGAAACAAGGAGGACACGTGAGTGCAGAACATAATAAGACAGCATCGAGTATGTGCTAACCACTACCGACTCAACTATTCGATTAATGAGGCGAGGGTGGCCAAGTAATGAGGTGATCTATCGTTGTATTCGATTATGTTGCCTATCGCAGTATCGTGTCTCGCATTGCATAAGTCACCCCGCATGTAGTCAGGCAAATATGTTTGTCACGCCTGCATCAAGGGGTAGAGATAGCGCTGCCAAGACTGCGGCCGATCCTGCGGACCAGCACACCCGACCCCACTTGTAAGGCTGTGTAACCCCAACCCTAACCGCACTCACACATACCGGAAGTCGGCCTACTCAGCTGGGCTGCCAACGGTCAGACTATTGCCAACTCGCATGCAAGTTGGGGTGGCGGGAAGCGGCCTACTCAGCTGGGCTGCCAACGGTCAGACTATTGCCAACTCGCATGCAAGTTGGGGTGGTGGGAAGCGCCCTAGTCTGCCCCTCGCCCCATACCAACCAGGACTGCCGATCCGGCTCTGCAACTGTGCCGCGCGCTACACAGTGCCGGGGAGGGGGGTGTAGAGAGATGATTACCACGAAGGATGCACTGCCCTAGCCCTGAGACATCAACACGCGCGCTAGGCTTCCAGAGGGACGGGCCGTGCCTGATGTCTCATCCTCCATATGCCAGGGAAAATAAGGGACGCAGGATTCCTTCCTATCTCTGGGCATCCACAAGTTGCAATGTTGTGAACTGCACTAGCTCTGATGGGTCCTAATTGACGTCTCAGACAAACTCGAAGAGCCTGTTAGAACTTCAGCCACGGTGTTGCATGAAAACCATGTCATACTCCGCGCACTGCAGTAACTAGACGGGAACATCGAAAACAATGGAACTTTGGTTTCTATTCCATGCAATATTAGCCTGTTTGCTTTCAAGACTTGGCAAAGTTGTGGAAAGGCGGATCCATAGGACTCGATGAAACACAAATCTTATCCTTTCCAAAGCTTCCCTGCTGGTTCTCGGCAATCCAAACTTCGGGATCTCGCACTTGTTTTGAGTTCTGACCCGTGAACTCGCGTGTCACACACAGCTTTTGGATACCATGCAGTCTAACTATTTCAAGAGCCCTGGAGGTCGATGACGGTCACACATACACCATGCACTTGTTCGAACTACTGAGCCCCAGTGCTTATTGTGGTCGCAATCCCCCGACAGACTCTTGCCCGTCCGTTCAAGCGTGGACATTGTCCAGATTTCAAGTTCTGCTTTCACATGTCTAGACAACGTTTATGTCAACCGTAGAACTGACTCTCGTTCCAGGAAGGATGGCAGGGCCGTAGTGACAATTTTGATCCACTCAAAAGAGGAAAGACTGGAAATTCGCACCAGCAAAAGCGGAGGGTGCACCAGTACAAGTGTAGCACCCATGGCACGACTCGACGTCCGCGCCCCAAATTCGCACATGCAATCTTGATACAGCTACACTATCATCACATTCTCGACGCTCTGGAAGCTTGCATCGTCATCGAAGGGACTCTTCTACGTAATTTGACCAATCTATTTGAATGACACCTTCCGTGGCCATGCCTCATACGTGTGCGATTACCCATCCAGCCGTCTAGCCATGCTTCTCCTCTTCTATGACCTCAGAACCTTGGAAGTCATCTCATATACAGATTCATGAATACTGGCACCTCATACTTGAGAATGCACAACATAGGTACGAGAGTCACCCTGCGCCTGTCCCAGCTCAAACCGCTCGGTGCTTGGGGTGTGCCCGTTCCTGGAAGAGACGTAGCCCTTTCCAGAGCTGCCACTGTGAAAGACATTCCAAGACTTGGTTGCCACGATTGAGCTGTCCTTGGCACCACCAGAGAATTGACTTGCATCCGCTCCTGATCGGCCACTGACCAATGATGATAGCTTAGACCAGCCTTTCCAGCTTCTCAATGGCTGGAACAATTTGGGAAATGTTGGGAGACAGCCACAGATTATCACACAGGCTGGTTCCACGATGGTAAAAATAATGCCGTTTTTCTGGTCATCTATGCATTTGTTAGCCCGTGAACTGAAAGCTCTGTGCTAAGTCTCAGGTTCGAGGTGAAACGCAAAGAACAGGGGCCGTGAACTAACAGGTAACGTCCATTAAGGCCGATTGGGAGCTTTGGAATTGTGCTATTAGGACCATTCGAGCGATCGCAATGCCCACGGCCCTGAACCCGGGTTAGCTTTGCGAATCATCCAAGGGTGGTTCATATACATACACAAGACCGACCGTAAAGACCAAGCTAAGACTAAGCCTTTTCTCGAAATTCAACTTGAGTCTCCAGATCGATGGCTGAGGAAGCAGGATGAGGAAGATATCTGTTACTGCAAGGAGGATGTTGAGACTAAGACTCGCACCAGCTGGAGGAGAGCATTGGTGAGGGACCCCCCAATTGGTGCTGATGGGTTGACATTGAACGCAAGTGACGATGATGGAAGCGATCAGAACGAATGTGGAGAAGACCCAGAGGAAGTAGGACCCGTATCGAAATAAAGGGTCACGCAGGGTGAAGATGCGCGACAACAGCGAAAGAGCTGTAATCTTGGCAAAAAATTGACAAATGCCATAGATCAAAGAAAATGCGAGTGTCGCCTGATTGATGTTATTTGTTAGAGTGGAGACGTCAAAACAGAAGACAGATGAGGACTGTCAGGTAGCGCGATGTACAGTGGCATGAGCATACCTTTCCTAGAGTGGTCGGGGCCGTAGGGTGCAGCATAATCCAGGTATAATGACGCCCGATTCCATTCGCAGTCACTACACAAACGCATTAGTTCAGTCACTCACAGTGCCGTGCCCCAGGGCTCAAGGAGATTTTGACGAACTTATGCCGATGCAGACTTGGACCCCAACCAAGAGTACCTGGTTTGAACTCAGTTATCAGATCGTGATCAGAGGGGCGGGATCAGGTCCCAAGACAACTTACTGTAGCACAAAGGCAAAGATAATCATCAAGTCCAAAGCCAGCCACTGTGATTTTTCTCGATATAAAGCGGCATACGACGCAGAAGACGGTCAGGGCAGTGAAGAAGGCCGTGACCTCAACTATCGTATCGCTCACATTCTCATTCGGATCGGGAAGTCCAGTCATCTGTTGGTCACTCATTTTCGATGAGAAGGCACAATGAGACGAGCCGAAGAAGGCAGAGGTTGGGAAAACAAGAAAATGCAGGAAAAGTGGAGGAAGAGTCTCGGCGGGGAGTCAAATCGACCCTGAAAATGACAAGACTTCTCGGGGATGCAGTCTGCAGTGATCAGCTGTCGAAGAAGCACAGGGAGTACGGCAGAGCCTTATGAATGCCTTGGTTGATATTGTAGCACGACGGCGATCACAAAGCAGGCCCATTCGGGTTTGAACTTTTTCGCAGATGAGTAAGACCCGATATCCAAGGGGGGATTCAGGCGGTTTTCGTCCTGGAAGGACGTTCCTCTGGCACAGTGGCCCAGCCCTGAAAGGCAGGTGCCATTTAAATGTTGGTTGGTGATCTTCCGTGGCAAGCAGATAAATCAAGAAGCAGCCTAAGGTGTGGCACCATCCCTCCGCCCCCAAAACCACTCCACTTGTCTTGTTGCACAATTTCTGACCACTTCCACAGCCTCCCATGGTCAATCGGCACATTATTCTAGAAACTTTGCAGTCTGTAACGTCACTGTGATGGGGCAATAAGCCCTGCAACACATCTTACATATTTCCCCGAACCGTTACACTTGCCCTACAATGATATGCACGTAACCGCTGTAATATACGATTATGGGAGGATTTCTAAAGTGGGCCTGATCTGCACAGTCCAGATTAGTCAAGTTACATTGCGCCAGGGACTCAGCCATGTCAGCCTCCATGCTGGTTGATATGTGCACCCCTCCAAAAGTACCAGCATTCCCCGACGTAGCGCAACAGGCTTCGGATGGTTGATTGGTGCTCATGTGGGGGCTGGGGGCCAACACGACACTCTCGCTGAGGTGCAGAGCTGAAGTGAAGAACCTGCGCATTTCTTTGTTCATTTGGCTATTATTAATTCCTCACCGCAAAAGCTAAGGACTCGGGTCATTTTCCCTTCTCCTCAAGCACCTCCCATCCCCCCTTAGTTGCGCACCAGACACCAACTACTGTGACGAATCCAGCCTATCAACTATGAGCATGATGAGGATCGACTTCGGGGCCGGTGTCTTCATGCCGGACCTGGGCTTTAAATCCGCTGACGATGTCAGGCCGTGGCTCGACCTCCTCTTGGAAAGC
The DNA here is from genome assembly GCA_026120015.1 of Dendrostoma leiphaemia. Classification (NCBI taxonomy): domain Eukaryota; kingdom Fungi; phylum Ascomycota; class Sordariomycetes; order Diaporthales; family Erythrogloeaceae; genus Dendrostoma; species Dendrostoma leiphaemia. The sequence goes on from JALRMF010000199.1 coordinate 88,630, forward strand.
AAGGACATCGCCAATGGGCTCGACAGCGCCGTTGCCTATGGCGAATGTGAGGAGTGGCTAGGGCAGCTTAACGTTGGACCACAATACGGCTTTGCTGTTTCCACTAAGCTCCCTGGTGGTGTTCACCCTACCCAAGTCTCCAACAAGGAGAACATTCTTGCCCAAGCTAGACATAGCTTAAGCAAGGTTGGCGTCAAGCAGGTAAGAACAATACTACGACTACCATAGGGCCCTTTATAATCTTGTTTAAGATCACAGACCTCGCAGAAACTAACTCCAATGATGAACATTTAGTTTGACACTTTATACTTACATGGCCCCGATGCACGTGTTCCACTTGAGGAAACACTATCTGGATTTGATGCTGCTTACAAGGAGGGCATTTTCAAGCATTGGGGGCTGTCAAATCATACTGCTGAGCAGGTTGAGGAAGTTATGAAGGTTAGCAAGGCCAACAACTTTGTCCTCCCAACGGTCTTCCAAGGTAGTTATAACCCAATCGCTCGTCTGCCTGAAGATGAGCTGCTACCTGTTCTGCGTAAACACGGTATCTCGTTCGTGGCATACAGCCCCATGGCTGGCGGCTTCCTCGCGAAGAAATCTGAGCAATTTCGCGATTACCCCGATACCCTCCAGGGTCGTTGGGACGAAGCGACATTCCTCGGAAAGGTCTACCACTTCCTCTACGACAAGCCCTTGCCTCTACAAGCCCTAGACGAGTGGCACAATATTGCCGCCACAGAGGGTATCTCTGGAGCCGAGATGGCCTATCGCTGGGTAGCATACAACTCGGCGCTTACGAAGGAGGATGGTATGGTGGTTGGAGCAACAACCATGGAGCAGTGGAAGAGTAATGTCGCAGCAATTCGAAAGGGCCCTCTGAGTTCGGAAACGGCAGCTAAGATAAACGCTCTGTGGACGCCTGAACTGAAGGCGATGGGAACGTTGGACAATTATCAGGCAATCTTGGCGCTGAAGGCGGCTCCGATGTAAATCGTCGCTGCGAAGCAATGAGGAATAGATGAGCAGACGCGGGATCCTGATGAAAGGCTATTGAGTACCTAGAGCCTCTTCGGCGCCGCCTCCGCTTATTTCAATCACAAACGGAGTCACTCTGGTAATGCACCAATCCATGCACTGTACAGTTTCAATGCTTTATGATATTGTCCGTTGCCGTTCAATTAGCGCCATTTTATGTTAAACTTCTTTGTTAGGCATCTTGTCGGACCAAATTCGCACTCTTCAATCGAATTTAGCACTTGAAGTCTGTACTGCCACCTGGTTAGGGCTGACCTTTAGATTAGTGGCTGGTTAGGTAACCTCTAACCCCCTGCCAACTCTATTCTAAAATATAGAATAAGACAGTTATGTACAAGCTTTTAGCTTTGTTATAAAAAATAAATTATTATAAATTAGCATAAAATTCTACTTAGCAAGATTAATCTTTTAAAGCATTTATCTTATTATTAAATCTCATTTGTATTATCTGTTTTTTAAGCTTAATATAAGAGTAAAAGACTGTTAATTAGTTGTTTATTTATTTTATTTTTTAATTTCTAATATGCCTTATAAAATAAAATATAATAAAGACTATAAGAAGGGCGTGTAAAATT